>JAFBJS010008571.1:1557-17289 GCA_016785265.1 Paraplagusia blochii
ATATAAGTGTTTGGACAATGTTGCCATCAGTCTGCTATTAGTATGTATACAAATATCCAGACTAGTCCATTAGTCAATATGGAGGGAGTCTGTATCCACATAAGAGTGACATCTACTGGTCATCTACAGCGACTATCTTAATTGGAGTTCACCTGACCGTCACCTAAATTATCCTTCCCAGTTCGCACCTTGGGCTAAGCTCGGAGCTGCGTCATGCATTTAGGAACAACAACCGAAAGCCGCAACTAAACCCTGCAGCTCGTTCCCAAGCTTTTACCAGCGTAGGTTGGAGATTTCTTTCTTTAACAAAAAAAAATAAAAAAAACACAAGCCTAGGAGTGAGAGACTGTGTACATACAGAACATGAGCATATGCAAAACTCAAAGCTAGGAGTAAAGTACAGTGGAAGCAGCCGACAGATGCGGAACAGTTTTCTAGCCGGGGGTACGCTGAAACCACTAATTAGGCCACAAATCATACAAAAGCACATGACCAGATCCCCAGATGAGTGTTGAGCTAAGCATCGTGAGCAGCAATCCTTAATCCTGCGAGTCTCACCCATCCTTTCTACTTGCATACTATCCACATGTAAGCCCCTGCTCAGAGCTGAGATGTGGCTGGAATCACAAAAGATAGATGAAGAGAGAACTAAGGAAATGGAAGGGAGGAGGTAGAGGAGGGAGAGAACACAGAAAAAAAAAAGATGAAGAAAAAGAATGTGAATAATGAGAATCAACGCTGGTAAAGAGCAGCGAGTGACACACACTGCAGTGATTTGAGGTGAAAAGGAAAAGTGAAATGAATTCTCAAAGCAACCTATTTACTGTCAGTATACCTATAACAGTAACATTAATACTGATAAAAAAAAAAATTATATTTCCTTAAAGGCCTAAAGGTCACTTCACAGCTTCAACGATTAATGAAAATGATGATTATAGTTGTGGTTACTTAAAAAAATGATGGAAAATGTATGACTATCAGATCTGGAAAGAAAAAAACAACAAAGAAAAAAAGAAGGAGTTTCTGACTGTATGCCTTAATAACTAACTATATATATTTTTATATATATACACACACACACACACATATATATATATATATATAATTATTATATGTATATTCACTTTTACATATAAAGGCTGCTAGATTTCTAAAACAACAACAACAAAAAAAAAATTACACCAAATATATGGAAAAGGACAGGGGTCCAAGTTGTTCACTGTGATGTGATGTCGGAGACAACATTCTGAAACCAAATCAATGATCAGGACGTGATGAGCCAAACTGGCGATAGTTCCGAGGGTTAAGTTATGGACGGTGGCATTTATGCTACGGAGGGGGGAAGTTAGCGGAGTGGGTGACACAGTTTATGTCAGCTGTAAAGCAAGGGTTGCTACCGAGGGTAACATCAAGACTCTTCACCTGACAGGAAAGAAAGACGATTGTGTTTGTAGGACTGTACTTTGATCAAATCGAAAAGAAAAAGAGTGTTGGAGATTGTGGGTTGGAACCCATGAGGAATTCAGTTTTAGAGGCATTTAAAATAAGAGAAATGCTTGGTTAGACCAGACAGATGTCTGGTATGTAGTCAAATACGTTGTGATTGGATAGGAGGAGAGAAACAATAATTCTTCATGTATTGAAAAATGTTACCAGAGGTAGAAGATATTATTAACAGAGGATGAAACCTTTAAGAAAACTGAAAAAAAAAACAAAAAGGAAAATAACCCACTCAGCAACAGGGCAACTTTAATGACTTTTGGTTGCATCTATGTTGCCCTCTGTCTGCATTTTTTTTTTCTTTTTTAAGCGAGAAGTAGAAAAGGGCGGTAGGCTTGGATTATAGTTTAGTCGATGACTTTGTTGGATGACAGCAGCTCACCTGATTAACGGCTGTTAAGCGGGATATTACTTTTGATTTGATGTGAAACTGAAAGTCTGACCTGAGGGCGGTTTTTGCTCAATGGACAAGTGCTGAGATGAATTACCTGTCCTTGATAAATCTAGTGCAGTGCAGAGTTTGAATGACGTAAAGCAATAATGTTAGATTGATGCGGGTAACTCAAGCTACGCACAAGCTAACCATCGGTCCTAACAAGTCCCAGAAATAGACGCTTTGTTTATATTAACCCTTTAATGATCATTTCTAAGATCAGTGGTAATCTGAGGATAATAAAGACAACATCAATGTCTAACTTTTGTATGGTTTGAGTTGCAATTTTATGTTTACAGAACAGGAGATAAACCATGAGAATATTTACACAATACTCATGAGATTGGAATCACATATCACAGTATTTATAATGCATGGAACCACTTCAACACCTATAATTTAATGATACATTTACATTATTTATCAACTCTTGCTGCTATGAGTACCCCTTAAATAACCTCGTTATCTGCTCCAGCACAAGCTAAATTATTTACACTGTTTAGCTAGGATTCAGGGTTTTTTAACCTTATAATGCGTGAAAACACTAGCTCAGCATCCATCTGAAATCAAGGATAAGGAGCATTGTTTCAATTTTATCTTAGCTGATCGGCAGAGCACGGGAAAATTAATTCCATACCACTTTAAGCTTTTGTCCTCTCCAACACTGAGCTCTCCCCCTCACTAGCCATTATTCTTCTATGCTGCAGTTGCTCTGCAAACAAAGCCGGGACAATGGCTACATGTTTACACAGTGAGTGTCCTTATAATCTGGAGTCCTGATAGAAATCAATACTTCGTGGTGCAATCAAGTAAACTACAGATAGGGCCAGAGGACGTTTGCTTTAACAATCTTGGGGATGCCAATGACAGAGAAGTGGTTCACTACTAAATACCATCAATGCTTCGTTAACGAAACACGTCATCTGTTTAAGGTTTATCGCTAACATACGGGTTTAACGAACGAGAATGGGGAGACTTGTTAAAGCAGGCGAGTTCCCATTTATTCATCTCCTACTGCTTAATCCTGTTAAGGGTTGCAGGGGAGTTGGAGCCAATCCCAGTTGACATCGATTGAAGGCGAAGGACACCCTGGACAGGTCAGTGGTCCATCGCTGGGCTACTTACAGAGACAAACAACCATGCGCACTCACACATATGGGCAATTTACGGTGTCCAATTAGCCTTATCGTCAATCTGTGCACTTTAAGAGCGTGGAAGGACACCAAAGTATTTGGAGAGACATCCTCCAGCCCACTGGGGAACTGCACAGTGTGTTCTACCGTCGGACCAGATCATCAATCAATGACTATTTTGGAATTCAAACAAGCAAATAAACAGGCATAAATATTCCCCATTATAAAACTGTTGCCCCTTTACTTACCCCCTCACCTCCAAGGGGTGTATACTCATTACCAAGCAAGTCATTGAGATTATGAGTTTAAATTTTGCTGAGCTGCTTCCTGGCTCATTCCAACTCATCAGCATAACCACATTAGAGGAAACCTGTGGGCTGGCACTATCACACTTCCTCAATATGGAAGTCCCAGCAGGCTGTGCATGACCATATCCATTATGTTGGACAAGTGCCACCTCCTAAGCCTGATATTCTGCCATAAGGCACACCGACGTCACGTGACACCTGAAATTTAATAATGTTTACATTACAAATATGTCGGCCCAGCACATCAATCTACTGTAACTAGAGGAACCAGGGCATCGCAGCCTGACTGGAGACACTGCAGTGCTGCTGTAATGGCTTTGACGGTGGTTGGGGCTTGGATACTGCTCTCGGCATATTTCATGCGGAAAAGCCAAGCAATCACCTCGAAAAATGAAAAAAAAAAAAAAAAAAGCAGAAAAGAAATCAAAAAAAAAAAAAAAAAAAAAAAAGCAGAAAAGAAATCACTGATACCGTATTAGCTAAGGGCACAGATTCCCTAACTTGTTTATATCTTTGATATATTTACCTCATCTAAAAAAGGAAGCAAATTGTTTGAGGTGGTGGGAAGTAAAATGATTTGGAGCTCAATTTTCCTCAATTGGTCGCTGCCAGCATGATATATCATGGAAAATTAAGATGCCTTTCCTCCAGCACACAACTTCGACAGCCGTTTTGGCACATCTGTCAAGGGCCCACCCCTGACAGAGACAAATGGACCAATTTTGACACAAGGAGGTTGATCCAAACTGCCAAGTAGTAACCAAGATGAATAATGAGTCAGCTCGGGCCACGGGAAAATTCATTTCCAATAATTAGTGTTCCTGCACCTCTCATTTTCTCAGCAAAATGAGCGCAGGTACATTTGAAAGGTGATACAACACATCAGCAAGACTGAAGGAATATAGATGATGTTGTGTTTAACTTTCATCATCACAGAATAGCTGAGACCATGAATGCAGGGTGTGAGACGGATGAAACTCTGCCCCGTTCTCCCAGGAAGAGAAAATTAATCAAGTCCAGAAAGCTCAGCAGCTTCAGGAGGCAGAGCACCAGCAAATACATGGTTAGCACCAGTTAAAAGGGTGTGTAACAAATCCCACAGTAGAGGGACTCTGTGAGTACACATTCAACTGAGGCAAAACATCCCACAATTAAAAAGATATACATGACTTAATGGTTTCAATAATGAACAAAATGAAAAAAAAAAAAAATTTCACATTGGGACAAATACTAAATATGATACTGTCATAAAACTATGTTGATTTGTTTTGATGAATCAAAATTAAATATTACTTTTAACAATAACGAACAGTCTGTTAGAACCAGGGCTATGCACCAGAATTTTCTGCAAATTGCTTTGTTCCCAAACAGAAACGTTATTCTGGCTTTGGGTTCCACCATCATTAAACCATTACTGGACTGATTAGAACAAAAAATGATGTTCCTGCAATTGTCCATTGCATTTCTTGTCAGCAATTTAACAAATTTGTTTATATATTCATAAATATATGAATATAAATATATATATGCATATATTTATATATATATATTGTATATATCTATCTATCTATANNNCATGTATTTATATATATACTGTATATATCTACCTATCTATATATAGATATTGTTATATATACAGTATATATATAGATATTGTTTTATAAATATACACACACACATATATATATATATATATATATATACACACACACACACACACACAGTAGTTACACCTATATATTTTTGGAAACAAACAACTTTAGTTGCAGGCTACACAAAATGATTCAAGAGCGAAGTATAACTAGTACCAGTTATAAAGGTTTCTGTTACAAACAAAATGACGAAAACATTCCGTTTTTTTCGCATTGTTAGAACCGCTTGACTCCAGGGTGAGAGGTTAACGAACAGCTGATGTATTGCTAGCCTTGCAATCATCAATACAATGAATTCACAGATTTCTACATACCACAAAATTATGTTAATACTCAATCTTTGCATTGGTCTGTGTTTTTGTTCTCATGGAACTCTAAAAATAAATTTACAAAAACAATGGGGAAGGTGTAGTTTCAGGTGTTTATATGGTGTTTTATACTGGCTACAGCAAAAACAGAGTTACAACTTAAATCAGCATTTAATGTGGAAAAACATTGTGTCACTTCCGCTAACAGTCGCTGTAAATAGAACTAGGTGAAGTTGACATGTTTCACCGCAACGGTATGTGTTTTTTTTTTTATTGTTATATATATGTATATATATATATATACACAGTAGTTACACCTATATATTTTTGGAAACAAACAACAACAAACTTTAGTTGAAGGCTAAAGTTCGTTTAGTTGTAGGCTACACAAAATGATTCAAGAGCGAAGTATAACTAGTATTAACCGGTTACCGGTTATAAACGTTTCTGTTTATAAAATGACGAAAACATTCCTTTTTTTTAGTGATGTTAGAACCGGTTGACTCCAGGGTGAGAGGTTAACAAACAGCTGATGTATTGCTAGCCTTGCAATCATCAATACAATGAATTCACAGATTTCTACATACCACAAAATTATGTTAATTCTCAATCTTTGCATTGGTCTGTGTTTTTGTTCTCATGGAACTCTAAAAATAAATTTACAAAAACAATGGGGAAGGTGTAGTTTCAGGTGTTTATATGGTGTTTTATACTGGCTACAGCAAAAACAGAGTTACAACTTAAATCAGCATTTAATGTGGAAAAACATTGTGTCACTTCCGCTAACAGTCGCTGTAAATAGAACTAGGTGAAGTTGACATGTTTCACCGCAACGGTATGTGTTTTTTTTTTTCTTCTTCTTGCTCTGACAGGTTAAATAACATGTTGCGTATACGTATTCACACGCCATTATATAGCGCTTTGATGCAGATGATGCGTTATATTCCCAAAATGCACCGTTAATAAAAGCACTTTGATATAACGCCGCTCAGAACAGAGCAGGAAAATGTAATTCTAAAAAGGCATAACTAGATAGTTTTAATCAGACACAGGCTCCGGAACCAGAGGCAAAGCTTTAGCGAGCAGCAAACGGGGGCACGGAGTTACTGAAGCAAGAATCACAGAAAGGCTTTGTCATTTTAATTGACTAGTGCTTATGTGTATAGCGATGATGGATCTTAAGAGCCACGACCACGTCCTTTGTGAATATAAATTAAGGTTCTCCTAAAGCAGTGACATTATGCATATTTGCAAAGGAACAGTGAGGGTGTATATTTTGGATGAATAGTGCGAGTACCTCGCGAAAAACTAACGCACTCCCTTTTTGTTACTTGTGCCATCAATTTCTGGAGTAACCTGATAGTGCCGAGTCATTTAAATTAGGGTTAAATGCGATTTTTATGGCGTGGTTATGTAATTAGATCATTTGCAATGGTAATTAAATCATGACAAAGTGCATCCAAAACACTCATCTCAACAGGTTAGCACAGATAAGAGTCCCGACTCTGTGGTGTCTTTCCTCACATGAAGTGTTTTATTTTATTTTTTTTTGCTTCAACCCTGTCCCAGAACCTTTGGTAATGACTGGATGGGGTCCGTACAGTTGTACTGTCATGGAGCTGTTCTTTAATGTCATGAGCACCTCATAGAGCAGAGGTGTGTGTGTGTGGGGGGGGTTCCACTGGGAGCTATCGTCCTCTGGATTCATTACCTCCAGGAGACAGAGCTCCTTCTGTCACGGCACCATGACAACTCGACGTTGCTCCTTCACCCCAGCCTTTGTGAGGGTGTGTCGAACCACAGGGAGCGGGCCGCTGCTGCCTTCACGGCTCCTGGTCGATTTAATGTTTTATAAATCGTGCAGTTTAACGGGTCAAAGGCACGGACTGATAGGGCGATCGATACAAAATCAATCCCGACGTTGTGCTTTGAAATCATGATTTTCCTTTTTTTTGCATAACCCTGACAGAAATATCTGAATAATTCCGTCTGAAGAGTGATTTATACAGAGTTACTTTTTACATCAAAAAAAAAGAAAAAAAAAAATCATCATCATCTTCATCAAATTAGTGAGGAAACGGTGACAGATCCCAAGTAAAAGGAATGACGAAGTTGCCGGAATGTAGGACTGAGAGCTTTGAAGTGAAGACAAACAGCAAAGGCATTCAAGGACAGACAGTTAGTTAATCTACTTCTTCGTTTTATATTATCTTGTGAAGTACTAATTAAGTTTCAACAGTTGGTGAAAAATAATCACATAATTCTCTTCATTATTCGAAACAGAAGTGTAAAAACTTGCTAATGATCGAGAGCAATATTAATGAAGTAGAAAGAAACGAACAGAGAGCGGAGGATGAAGATAATCCACACAGGTTCTTTAGGAGGGAGCAACGCTTCATCACAGCAGATTTCTATCTTAAAAGCTTAAGCTTGGATGAAAAATCTGAGGTGGAAATGCTTCATACATATAGCACCCAGTGAGCACGTGTAATAAATCTGCTATTTTGATATAATTTTCACAGCCATATATCACCTGAAGGATTGGGGCTATAACACCGTGCCCCCCTTAGGGCATTTTTATTTTTCCTATTTGTGCAGTGTTGTTTAACCACTGCACGACCACGAGGTTTACGGAGTGAGAGTACGCATCTACTCCCTACACAGCTTTATATCCGTCCAGGATGATATGTGAGGTAATTTAGAGACTTGCCAAAATCTCATAATGCAGTCAAAATGAAAAGTAATGTTTCTGTTTGGCAACATTAATCTACATTTTCTACACCTTATGTCAGTTGTT
Organism: Paraplagusia blochii; assembly: GCA_016785265.1. Taxonomy (NCBI): domain Eukaryota; kingdom Metazoa; phylum Chordata; class Actinopteri; order Pleuronectiformes; family Cynoglossidae; genus Paraplagusia; species Paraplagusia blochii. The sequence goes on from JAFBJS010008571.1 coordinate 9,689, forward strand.
GTGCTGTTGTTGTTGTTGGTTATTTATTTTTTGTTGTTTTTATTTTTTTTATTACAACACGCTGCAACGGGGATCAGACATAATGAATTTGGATATGCACATTAAAGTACTCCAACTGTTATGCTGTAATTAAAATAGACCAACGCCCCAACTGCAATAGAGAAAGCTTGTAGTGCACACAGTGGCCTGGAGCAAAGGAATAGTGATGAAGAAAAGTAACAGACAATGTGAAAACCTGCAGAGATATAAAAAGGAGGAACAATGATGCATAGCCAGGTTCCTCAGGGAGTCTAATGGTGGCGATATCATCTCTCTTATGAAAAATGCCTTGGTGTGTGCACCGACACACACCCACATATATGCACAGAACATACCTTTAATATCTAGATAGATGGATGGGACTTTATTAATCCCTAGAGATTTACCTTTGGGAAATTAATCTTTTAATCAAGATCCAGTATCAGGACTGCCGTACGTGGAGAAGGAAGGTGAGGCGTCACGGGGTGAAGTACGATGTGAAGTACGATGTGAACTCACGACAGACTGAAAAATAATCTCAACTCAAACAATCCAACTTTTGCCTCCTTAATTGTCCCTCCTCCAATCAAAATACCCAAAGAAATTAAAAAGGCAAAACTACAAGGGAGGTTCCCTAATGAAGTTTATGCCAATACTCCAATTCTGTGCACACAATAAATTTCCAATTCCAATATCAAAAAACTAATACTGATGTAAGGAGCCCAAACTGAAGTAAACGTCTCAGAATAACACAAGGATTTTAGCAAATTTGGAAAAAATAAGGCGTAAATTGTAGTATCGGATTTTCATTATCGGAGGAAGATGTGATAACAATATGTACGTACGTACGCTTATATCAGCTGACGGATTTAGTTGGTCACTGGTTGGTGTGGTAGTTTAGGGAGTTAAGTTCGTTTTTTCTACATACAATGCCCTGATTACTAATAAATAACTAAAATTACTAAGAATAAATGATCTGAAATGAATCATCCAATGGCTTTTACCTTGACCTATGGCTCCCACACCCTAAAAAATATGAATTTTAGGGCACATATCATATGATGAAACATTGAGTTATCATGTTCTTCTGGTTTTTCAGAGAAAAAAGAAAACACTTATAACAGATGATAAATCATCCTGCTTATATTTGCTCACCCAACAAAAGGTGAATTGCCACCTTCGTAAGAAGTTTTGATAAAACGATTTAAAATGTTGCCATCTAGTGGCTTTCTCTTTCACATACAGCAGTTTTTCTCGGAAAATTTGTGCACACGTAATTTTGTGAAACTTGGGCCTTGCACAGTTAGGTTTCATTATGAGAGAAAAAAAAAAAAAAGATAACAGTTCTTACATATATTACACAATGCGGCTAATATCGTTCAGTGAGTACTACCGGGGCGACCCTAACTATTACCATTTTTCATCTCCGCAGCTCAGCACTAACATTAGGACGCAGAGGAAAGTTTGAGAGAACACTTCCTAAGTTCTCTCAACAGTATACACCCAGTACTGTAAGAGTCTCAGCACCTACTGTGGGAGCCAACTCTACTGTGTGCATTTCTTTTACACTCACTTGCACAGAGCAAATGCCCTTAATAACCATTTAGCTGCTAAGGCACGCTTGTCGGTGCCCCATTCACAGCCTTAGCCTCTAATTACCTTTCCAAAGCAATGGACGTTTCTGTGTTGCCTCAATGCTTTCCTTTCTCTCAGTACAATCAGCAAACTGCCTGCACTGGTAGGAAGTGGTGTTCAGCACAGACCTGAGATGACTGTGTAAAAGCAGGGCGACTGTCAGCTACATAGATTTTCAGTTTATTTCCCCCTGCCTGCTAAAAAGAAAGCAAGGAAAAAGAATTTTACCCTAACACCAGACTGGTTCTCTCTCTTACCAACCATGGACTGCTTTTTTATTTTAAGTTTTAAAAATTGCAGCAGCATGTCATGTCCAACTTCTAAAAGTTGAGTATGCAGAAATTAAGGCTTTGTTGTAAGCTGCACAGATTTGCTTGTTTAAGACATCCACAGGAGGGCAGCACTCCACTATTACTCCTTTGAGTCATGCCGAATTAGCATCCTATTCGGACCATATTTTGTCTTTGTCCCTTCGAGGACTCTGTCCTTGTGACTCAGCAAGGTAACAGAATCGACGTGCTGTTCGGCTTGAACACATTAGCGCATCTACTCTTTCAACAGTTCCACCATTTGTGTTACAGTTCCGTCCTTGTTTATTCTTCTGTGCTCCTTTAAGGACACACTTAAGCTTTGCTGCACAAACCAAGCCCACGGTTTTTGTTAGTACTGCTCTGTTTCCCGCCTTTGGCTAAAGTATCTTCATAGTCTGCAAATATTCTGAATTATATTTACATCGATGCATTTATCCAATGCTTCTATCCAAAGCCTCTTACAAGAAGAGGATTAATCGAACCCAGGACTCTGTGCTCTCTGCTTTCAAGGCTAACCGCTAAACTTTGGAACCAACCATAATACCGCCTTCATTGTTCTACCAAGCAAGAGGGTTTCTATGGGAATTAAACCCATGTCTCCATGCCTGTAGTGAGGGCGTGCTCACCGCTACACCATAGGAAGACTAAGGCATTGGCGGGCCACAAGGATACCTTAAATTTGACATGGGCGCGAGGTCAGGAGCAGATTCGTTCATGTGAACTAAAACAAAAGACATAGAGGCTAAAATGCTAAATGGTCTTTAGCCTTTGAAAATAAAACTAAATACCATAGTTTGGACAAGTTTGAAGGCCAAATGGCCCGCATCTGGACCCCTGGCCGTTTGTTCATGCCTCAACTGAGGGTTGTCTTCCGGCTGCAGCTGTACATGTCAGTGTACTGTACCACAGTGCTGCACAATTAGTGCAAGGGTGGAAGTTTAATGCTGTGTAAACAGCTTGGAGTGGTCATCAAGATGAGATGGAGAAGAAGAAAAAAAAAATTATTCTACACAAGTGTGAAGCATTTACCAGTGGACTGAGGATGAAAACGGTCTGAGGGCTCTCATATTAAAATGTACATATTTTACAATATGATTATAGTAAGTCAGTCAGTGCGTTACACACTGGAGATGAGGAGAAAAGCTTTATTAACCAGGGTTGGCCAACTTTGGTGCATTTAGGACCACCACGGCTACCTTCATAAATAAATGAGCGGCAAATGCTGTTTATTAAAATGTGACAATCATTAAAGATGTCAGTTACAGTCGATCCCCGCTGTGGGTGTTTAGTCCATGTTGAATTATGTATTGGAAATACACAAACACAATTTGCGTGTGTGTGGGCGTGGAGTTTCTAGATTGCTCTCTAGATTATTGCTAATATACTTAAACAAACAAATCCTCGGTGCAAAAAGCCCTAACAATTAAATGTGTACTTTCAACTGCCACGTACTAATGTAAAAATCGGCAATCTGTAATTAAAGGTGACAAAGTGAAGCCTCGTCTTGTTGGAAGTTTCCAGAAAACAGGCCCATATTTGAAGTGATTAGGATTCCTATAATGGGCTCCACACATCTTGTAGATAGTGAAAAAGCAATCATGTTTGTGGATAGTCCGAGCAGACACTCTTTCACTGCCTCACTGCCAGTTGACTGCTGAGGGAGCCGAAAACCACTGAGAGACGTGCTGCGAATACCAAGCAGACCGGAGGCCAAAGTAGGTACACTTTATTTTAGCTTTTATTTGCACCATTTTCTTGCCTAAATCCAACAACAGCGGCAGCAAAGCCAAATATGAAATATGCCTTGGGTGAAAATAATTTTTTAGAGGCACAAAGCCCTCGACCAGCATAGCGATTGAGTTAGTTATTTGCTGCCTGGTGATTTTGGACCATGGAACCTATGTATAATTTTTCTTTTGCTTCTCTCTTCCTGAGCTGTTCCACTGAGGTGCCCTCAATAAAAGCACACGACCCCCATTTTCCAGCAGAGCTGCTCAATGGCCAACAGAGGGCTGTGTTTGTTACTTGGGTGTGAAGTACGTTGAGGCTGAATGTAAAACAGAGTCCGAGATGTGTGCTAATAAGAAGAGTGTTCCTGAGAACACAGCAAACAGTTCAGGTTCTGTCCTGACGTAAAGACTCGACAATCAGAGGACGGGACATTGTAACTTTGATAGATAATAAAACGAAAAAACGAAAGACGTCATTAGACTGTGGAACTGACAAATCACCCTGTTTTTAACACCTGAGGAGAACAACAGAGTATGAGTGTGTACACACACACACACACACACATATATACTGTGTATATATATATATATATATATATTATATATATATAGACATATATTTACACAGGGATACATATTTGCATCTATGTATACAGTATAGATGCCTTTTTAGTTCAAAATCAATTGAATATATATACATATACATATATATCAGGGCTGGGTTAAAAAAAAACGATGAATCGGTTTTAATTGTTTTTTTTTGTTAATAGGACAATATCGATTCATAAATCCAAAAATCAATCTTTTTTTTCCTTCTTTTCCCAACAACTTTACGTGAGCTCATGCACCACAGGTGATTACGTATTTACGTGCGAGTTAACACACTCGCACGAAAAACAAATGTAAAAAAACAACATGGCACTAAAATCTAAAACTAGAGTCTGCCTTGTAATTTTGGGTCATTTCATGTTGAATAAAAAATGCATGATGGATTAATATGACTGCCTTTGAGTAAATTTGTGATGGAAATATTTTTTATTAGCAAATGGATCAAGTTTCAATTTTAGCTTTGATTCTTCTGAGAATAACGTTGGTACCAAACTATAATTGCTATGACAAAAACTGAATCGAAAACCGAAGCGAATCGTGAATTGAATCGAATCGAACCCTTGTGAATCGAATCGATTTAGAAAATTTTGATCAATACCCAGCCCTAAGATATATATATGTATATATATTTATAACCTTTACATATCCATATACCCATTTGCATGTTTACATAAATATAAACATGTGTATATGTAGTGGAAAATAAATTGAAATTTTACATTCATCACATCTCCAAAACTTGATAAATAAACAGAGAGAATTTATCCCACAGGAGTGTCCTTTGGAAAATTATGGATATGCAACACAAATATTATTGTTGAATATAGTGTAAATGTCTCTTCTTGTGGCTGCATTATATGGACAACAACAAATACTGAATATGTTTTTCATAATTTCTTGATTACAAGAACATTAACAACACCAATGGTTCTCAACATTGTGGGTATCAGTGTAGACAAATTAATTTGCTGAAAACTGGAAGAAAATTAATAAACCATCATATCATCAAATGTGAAATATTGAGTTCCTCCGTAATCATGCAGTAGAGCTAAGGGGGTTTCTGTAAACTTTTATTCCACCATGGTATACATATATAGAATATACGTATACAAACACACACACACAGGTATACGCAATATGTACATATACATATCTATATGTATATGTACATATATACATACATATGTATGTATCGTATATATCGTACACATATAAAAAAATTAGTGTATATACATTTATACATGTATACACATATTTAGTTAGGTATATGGAGATAAAACATATCTGTGTGTATATATGTAATATATTATAATATAATGGCAAAATGATTTCACTGTATTTGTATTTCTGTATTTCACTAAGTTTCTGTGCAGTTTCCGTTAACAGCCCTAAAGTGACTGTTCCTCCTCCCCCTCCTCCAGTGTCATTATCACATGGCCTACTTTTCCCTCTTGAATTCAGTTCATCAGGTCAGGGTTGTGCCTTTCGAGAGAAGAAGCCCATTATCCAATTATGTAGTTATCTTTAATGAAAACTTTCTAATGATCTTTTTTGGTCCAGTTAAATGTCATACGCGGGTTTAAAAACGGAACGTTTTAATTCGCCAAACTGACTCGGAGTCACATGTCCACACATCAGAGTGGTGGTTAATTAAGGTGGTAATGTCAGCAGCCTGAGCCACAGACACTGGTTCTCCAGTCACACCGATCCAAACCTGAGTCAAGTCTATACCTTTTAATTACAACAACCCTCGTTTTCTGTCTTAATCACAGCTGGTCACTGCATAATCTGAACATTAGCTCAATATGTTGTACTTCAGCACCCCTCTTACCACCCTCCCTTCTAGTGCATTAGTACAATTACAGTCATTAAAGGCAATAAAACATACGGTACAGGTGCGTAATTATATAATCAGTGACTGCCTCGCTCCATCTTTCAGTCTACGCTGGTCCGCTGAAAGGTGACTGCTAAAGTGGTAAACAGGACCAACCACCACAGCAGCAGCAATATGGTACGGGAGCAGAAGGATGAGGAGGCGGTGAGAAAGTCACCGCCCCGGCACCACCCACTTTTCATCTCCCACCGAAAGCTCTGGTCAGCACACAAATGAAGCCTCACCTGAATAGGACCAGTAGGGGTCGCCAGCTGCCCTTCTCTCCCTCATTACGTGCATGTGTTCATGCTGCGTCTCGTCAACATACTTAGGCTGCTCATCCAGTGCAACTGTGGGGGGGCAGAAGAGAGAGAGTGGTTAGGGAGGTAAGGCAAGTAATAGAAAAAAAAAACAACAACTTCATTCTGCGATTTTGGTTTCAGAATTTTCAGCACTATAAGTCTTGTCAAACAAAAAAATATGATGAGATAATATGATGAGATTAATTCAATGAGCTCCAATGCTGCCATCTAGTGACTCTCGAATAACTATACAACTGTATATCCACAAATCTATTTTTCAGGCACACATCATCAGACCTAACCAACATGTTTTGTTATTAGGTTTTCTTTCCCAGAGGATAAACCCATAACAGTTGTTACATATGTAACATAATAGGTGAGTGACAGTGTGAAAAGATGTGGAAATCCAGCCAAAGACGTATAGTCTGCAGTAAAAGGTAATTATGAAAGGTAGCCGCTTTATGCCGACGAAGGTACAATGTGAAATGAACGTAATGAAGAGGAGATGAAAGATCTGCCTTCGTTTTAACAGGGAACCATTAACTGACTTGTTCATCTCTCCTAAAGCTACTGCGGAGAAAAGTGAGCCCTAAATGCATCTAAGCAATATGTGATGATATTGATCTGTCCGGCTGATGGATAGATGAGTAATATGTTCGGCTTCAACGCTGCAGAGTGGAATTCAAGGAATTTTGTTGGAAGTTGGTGAATGTTTAATAAATGACTAAATCAATATGATGTAAAGGAAAGGCCATTCAAAAAGAGCCAATCACTGAAGAGCATGGAGTCAACTTTTTTTTTTTTTGTTGGAAAATTAATCTGGTTTTTGTACCATCAAATACTTTGGACATTGTCGTATAATTAACTTTAAAGCTTTTAGCAGCCACAGTGTAGGAACTACAATTGTGGAAGGAGATGAAAGGATAAAAGCTTTCCGCTCATCTTCAAACCCTGCTGTAGTTGTTTGGATTGAAAAAGGAAAAAAAAAAAAAAGTTTGGGAAATAAAGGAAATCATTGTATGATTTAGATTGTATAAATGTAAATATATATACACACACACATATATAAATAAATATATATATATATATACACACATACATATATAAATATATATATATATAC
>JAFBJS010008571.1:21051-55086 GCA_016785265.1 Paraplagusia blochii
TATATATATATATATATATATATATATATATATATATATAAACCTGGTCTACCTTTTTGTAATTTGTGTAAGACTTGTCTTGTCCTCCCAAGAAACAATGATCCATTCTGTTCCATCCGTGCATCACTGCATCTTTATGCAGGTCCGCACAGCAATGAATCTTCACAAAATTAATTTCTACAAACCTAATTAAGATTACTCTCTGGGCTCCTGAAGCTCAATCGTTATTATACAGAAGTGAGTTACAGTTGACTTGATCAGCATCACTAAACATCAGACGCACACTCACACACACGCCTGCAGCCACTCAAGACGAGCCCAACTCTTACAAACAGTTGCATCACTGCGAGGGATTAATTAAACTAAGCACTACATCCAGTCAACTCCTTATCGCCAACACATTACAGTTGTTGCGTAGCGAAAAGTTGTCCCCACTTTTGTATCGGAGATTCGGACAGCAGAGTCTGGAGTGTTTTATTTTTTATTTTTTGGGGGGGGATGGCTGCCGTGTTAGAAATGCACCGTGAGGAAGGAAGGGTCAGTGTGACGGGGAGAGAGCGGACATGAGAAAAATATGAGGCGCAGACATTTGAAGGCAGGGTGTGAAACAAGAGGGCTGCATCTTCTTTGATCAGAGAGCACAGGAGACAGCAGCGTGTAAACAGTTTACTCTCATCCATGTCAGCCCTCCCTGGTGGCCAAAAGGCATTAAAGCCACAGCGTCTCCAGCAGACAACAGCCAATGATGGGCCTGCAGGAGAATAAAGCAGCATCCACTCGCTGCACAGTACATTAAAGTATTAACCAGGAGTTTAAAATCAAACGCTGCAAACAAAGGTTGTTTGAACCAGGAGGTTTTTTTTTTAAAAGTGGAAATTTACATCGGAGTATTTTCCAGAGTTCCGAGAAAACACAGGCTTACAGACAACGACAGAAAACGCCTTGTAAAACAAAATACGAAAAAAAAAATTCCCCTTTTTTTTTTTTCCTTTTGCCCCGAGGGCAGTTAAATCATCTACGCTACCATAAAGCTTTCCATTTGTTCCATAATATCCCACTCAACAACAAGCAACAAACCCCTGAGAGCCCTTGAAAAACAGCAGCCTAACAACAAGCACAGGAGCATTTAACTTGCAGTAGTCACTGGAGGACGCAGTAAAAAAAAAATATCAATCTCACCAGTGATGATAGCAGATATGTGAAGGACGGCCGGGGGGGGACAAGGGGGGGTGCTACCAAGTGACTGGCAGGATTATTATATGCTGGACTGAGGAATCAAACTGATCCTAGGTTACAGCCTTCTTGTCCTTTAACTCACCTGGAAGATCAATGCCGGTCAGAGGCGTTATCAGTAGGAATGTGCGATAATGTGCCCGATAATATTGACCCATAGTTATTGGGTTACATAGCATTACCATGTAATATCTGAGGGAATCGTTATGTATTTCTTTTTGTCTGATAATGAAAACCCAACAACAAAATGTCTGCCAAATTATGTTATTCTATTATAGGGAAAAACAACTGTATGTAGTAATTGAAGTCACTAGATGGCAGGGTTGCAGCTTATTTCTGGTTCCAGCAACTGAAACAGTAGTTTGTAAAGATTAATATACAAATATTTGAGTCCTACATCAATATCGGTTAATACATTTGGACAAATATCAACATATTAAATATTGATAAAAGTTAATACTGGACAATCTTACAACGCTGTGAAATATATTTGAGAAATGTGAAGTTTTTCTTCCGATAACCAAATTAATTGGGATCATAAACAGCTTCATAACTTGGTGTTGGTTGAATGCGCAATCGCAAATGAAGGTTATTGACAGAAAAGTAATATCATACATCCTGACATAATTCTTTATTATCTTTGAGAAATATTATGAGTTTTTCCTCAATAACCAAAACAAGATAATACAATGTCTGAGTCTCACTAAATCAGAAACAGCTGTATATATTAGTTTCGGTTGATATCGCAATTGAAATAAAGTGTTCAGACTATATCGACATGCTGGTTATTGACAGAGAGTTATTAACAAATATCCAAACATCATTCTGTAATAGCTATAAGAAATGTTATCACATTTTCCAACAATACTCAAAACGTGATAATGCAATGCATGTTGGTCTGTTGTAATCTGCATGTTGGTTATTCAAGAAAACTTAATTTCGGACATCCCTAATTTCTAGCTCTCTGCTGTTGAATTTCTATAAATGACTAATCTGTCCAATGTACTGCAGATGTCACACTCTGTAAAACCAAGTGCGTCAGGTCATCACTCAGGGGCAGAGCGGGGGCGAGTCACTGACAACTCAGTACTTTTTTTTTTTTTTTTTTTAAACGTGCTGAAGAGCCTGCATTTTAGCAAATCAAAATAAAACGCAATGAGTCTTTTTTATGACAGAAGGTGGAACAAATACATCACAGTTTTGCCGACTGCAGCACTTCGGCTTTTTTTTTTTTTTTTTTTCTACAAATACTAAGCATTTCAAATTGTGTACATGCCGTATATTAGGGCTGCCATATATCTCTCGGTTTCCTCCAGACTCGGCTTTTCTTTACATTTAATGTAGCAACCGACGCACCAACACTTTATGGTGAGAGTTGCAGAAGTGGAAGGCACAGCTCTGTCACTTCACTCATTCTGTTTTCTGCTTATACCAACACATTTCACAGAGAGAGAGAGAGAAAAAAAAAAAGTCTATAATCAAAAATCAGACCAGATGATAATATAACCGCGCGTCCGCAGAATAAACGGCCCGAGCACCGGTGCAGACGTGCTGTGTATATGAGAAACAAATATGCATGGTGAGGGAGACAGCTGCTTTCTGCAGTGGCTCATCTACAATGCATAGAGCAAACTGTCAAATGCAAGGGCATCTGCCTCGCTCTGTGTTTTGAGGAATTACCAGCAGACATGTCGGTGACAAACACATGGTCAAATATGCAGATTTTAGTTCAGAAAATGGCTAATCACGTCACACACTGTTGAGGCCGTTGAAGGCCCGGTGCACATGGCAACAGCAACCAAGGAGGACTGAGGTTCTCACTCTCTCTGCCTGTCTCTCTTTCTGTATCCCCTCTCTAGAGCATAGGAAAAAAAACGTAATTGGAGCTTAATCTGGGAAAGTGCATGTGTTTCTCATTCGTGAGGAAGTGGGTAATGCAGCGAGATTTCGCCGGAAGTGTTCAAGTCACACTGAGGTCCTGAGGAACCGGAGAACTGCCATGATTAGCCAGATACAGCTCAGATGAAGCCAAGCCTTGGGGTTATAAAACATCTTACATAGGAAATTATAACACAAGTCGAATCCCAGTGAAGATATTTAGGCCGACACAGCTCAAAGCAAACATGCAGTTTGGGCAGAGAAGACATGAAAACCTCTGGGCCAAACGGAGTCGGAGGAAGATTCTCCCTCCCGGTTCCAACTCTTACTGTCGTTTGACGGGGTGACGATGGAGGAGAAGAAATAAATGCAAATAAATGTGCGTGCCAGGAGTCTGTCTGGGTTTTTGTTTACCATATTAATTGAAAGGAAGATTTCACAGGTATTTTCAACCTTTTTGCGCAGGTTGACCAGCTATTTATTTTTCTCTGTGAGAGAAATAGGTCAGACAGACGTCCAAGTTCGTAGGAGTTGGGAAAAACTTTTTTAATAACTGTAAAAATATTTAAAAAAAAAACAAAAGTGGCACCTCTCAAACACACCGTGTGTGTGTGTGTGTGTTACAGGACTGGACCTCCCATCAAATAGTCAACAATTTTGTTTGTATTTCATTAGGGAATCCAAACAACAAAGCTGGCTGAACAGGCGGAAGGGCAGAGGAGACATGCTCCACTTTCTCATTACGCCACATTTGCTCTGCAGTCTATTCCCTAACCTTATCTGGAGGGAAAGTGGATAAGACTGACTCGTTTTAATCAAATCTAATCCATTTCACAATACATTCTCTTCAAACGCCTATAAATTCACCACACTATTTGATCTTCTTTTCAGAAGGTGCACTTTAAAGACGAACGCTGCGATAACGTTACGGAAGACAGAGGTTAAGAGGCACCGTGAGCCAAATATGGAAAAGTGCTCTTTGGTCCGTTTTCAGAAGTTGAAAAAGTGAGAAAACAATGTACGTCTAACTTCGGATCTGGACGGAATACAAAACATTTCCTGTAATTTATGCAGTCCACTTAAAAAGTACCGTTAACTATTGTTCCATTGTTACACAACGGCAGGGAGTTTTTAAATAAAAAAAAAAAAAAAAAAAAAAAAAAAGGTTTCCAGGTAGGTGTTAACAGCTTCACACATGCAGGATAAATCTGCACAGCTATGACTTCTGCTCTAAAAGAGTCATAATTTATGCAGTAAATCCTAACTTCGGATCTGGACGGAATACAAAACATTTCCTGTAATTTATGCAGTCCACTTAAAAAGTACCGTTAACTATTGTTCCATTGTTACACAACGGCAGGGAGTTTTTAAATAAAAAAAAAAGAAAAAAAAAAAAAAGATTTTCCAGGTAGGTGTTAACAGCTTCACACATGCAGGATAAATCTGCACAGCTATGACTTCTGCTCTAAAAGAGTCATAATTTATGCAGTAAATCCGTGTTGTGCTGTTGAACGTGCTGTTAGGCCGGCGCAGGGACGCTGAATTAAGTGCATAAATAGCCAGAGCGCAGGCTGATGGAGAGCATCAGCAGCTGTACTTAGAACCATTAAAAAGATTAAACAAATGTAGGTCTGGTGACCTCGCCTAACAGAGCAACTATAGCATAGTCTCCGCTGCAGGCATACGATAAACAATGCTTAAGCCGCCTCTGTGCTCGGACTGGCAATGCTGCTCTCTACTGTCAGCAGAAGGGAAATTTACTGTGCAAATTGAGGTTTTCAATTTTCAGCATGACAACTGGATCCCTTAAGTGCCAAGAACTTATGAGGTCATACCTTTAGGATGCAGTGTGCAGTCCCGCCTGGATTGTCTACTTATTGATTCAGATATAAATTTCCAGTGCTCGGAGGATACACTACACCCCTCGCACATTACTGGTGTTCATGAATGGTGATGCCTGATTATTGGCAATGTAAATGGGTCCATCAACCTCGAAGGCTAGAGAAAGACACTGATACGACCAGGCTAATAGTCTGATCCCGGCCCCAGACAAGCAGCCTGAGAGGTAATGTTATTGTAGCCCCGCTAAGGTGGAGGCAGGAAGGAAGTGTGTTTAAGTGGCAGCTCCTACTGAAATCCTACTACAGTACATGCAGTACAGTTGAGTTGGGCTTGGAAGAAAATGTGGAATTGACTGCATTACCAGCAGCTGTTGGACCAAATGACTCAGAGATAGCCATACATTCCGTAATAGCACTGCAGCAGGATTTAGCATGCATCACTACAGAGAGTGGGCTTCTCCTTTCCTGCCTGAGGTCACACGAGCAACAGCGGCCTCCTCCCTTCCTCTTTAACTGCTCTTTGATGTCGGACCATAATCAATACACAAAGGCTGGATTTAGAAATGATGAATAAATCCTCGTAGAGTCACCCCTTCCATAGTTCTGCCAGTTTACCCTTTAGATATACATTAAACCACATGATGGCTGCAGACCTGGACCTCTGACAAAGGCTTAACCAAAAAAGGCGATGAATAATATTACGCGAGTGAAAATAAAACTGTATTTTCAGGATGGATTGAGAGCATCTCAGTTCTCATAATCGGTTCTTAAGGATTTTCGGATTCTCAGCAAAACATTTCTGGATTTTTTTTAGGTGTTACGAAGAAATCTCTTTCGAGTTTAGTTTGGTAAACATGGAGGAAATACAAAAAAAAAAAAAGGGAAATCAGGATTTACTTTCAATTATTCTGACAGGAATCGTTGCAAGTTAGTTTTTACCACCTAATATGGCCGGCAGAGTATTGATTAAAGGGAATAAGTAATTAACCTGTGGCGCCTCTCCTCTCACTCAGACTCTAATGTTTCCCTCTATTGATGTCAAATCTGAGTGGGTTTTTTTGTTCCTTCGCACAATGTCATAGAAGAATTTGTCATCATTGTATCCTCATCTCATTGGCTCATCATCGTATTTTTTCAACAGTAGGCTGCTCCGCCCGGTGCGGCTGAGTCAGCCTGGATCGCTAACTAACCTGGAGCTGATATATATATATATAAAAAAAAGGAACTGTGACATTTTTTTTGCCACCAACTCCAGAGTCTTAAGCAGAGAGTGTAGCTTACATAAGTGACGTGACGAGCCCATCGCTGTAGATCAACTCGGTGTTTGTCACCTGAGAATCTCTCAAGTACTTTCCATTTTCCAAAGTCAGACACATTGTTGTGTGACTGACTGCAAGCGAGGACCCATGACATCTATACAGTGACAGTACAGGAACAAATACACAATCCGTTCCACCTCCGCCCAATTTCTTTACACCAGCTGTCAGCCACCATGCGCAGTTTGCAGAAAAACACAAACATGACTGAAACAGAGGATTAGTAACCCCTCCTGTCGATCATGCCTTCACTGTTGGAAAATGTTGAACAAAAAGGGGTAAAAAAAAAAATATGCAGACACATTCAATACCTACAGCGTGTCCATTTCACTTAAGACACAGCGATAGAGTTGCGTTTATTCCTGCTGATTCGATATGACGTCTAAAATTAAACATGCAAGAGAATACGGCGGGTTCGGCGAAGCAACGCAAGGAGAAGGCTATTGTGTGAAAGCCACCGACTCTGGAGCAAACCCTAAAAAAAGAACCAATATCCTCAGGAGAGTGAGGCGGCCTAACACATGACAGGAAACAGGGTTGAATTCATCACCGTGGACAAGCGGTTCAACTCCTGTGCTACAGAATGGCAGTTTTCAACCGGCTGAGATCAACATTAAAGCAGGTTGTCTGCTCTTGTCTTCAGACCCGGCCTGAGTGAAGCTGTTCAACCCCAGCCAATGTCATACAAGATGGTTTAAAACATGATCTCTATTGTTTTACCACATGTCACTGCTAAGCCTCGCTGGGATGATTTTTTCGCACTGCAAACCTGTGCTGTGCACTTCCATTATCAGGGATCAGATCAGAGCTCCGGTTTCCAACACAGGTTCCAGGATCAGATTGGGATCAAGAGGAAAAGCAAGCGCATGGAGATTTAAAAGAAAGATTTCAAAAATAAGTTTCTTCAATAGTCGTATTTAAGTGATTTTATGTTTGAAACTGTGAGGTTGGAGAGATGACGAAACTTTGTCAGTTGATCCAGAAATATGTTTTGCATCTGAGCTACTTGGATATTGAACAGTGTAAATTCTATAAGTCTGCATAAATACAAAAAAAAAAAAAATTCTTACCCTTTCCTCCAACAGGAATTCTATCGACAATTTAAGACAAATAAGTACATCTGCACTGATAAATGCACCTCCTCATCTCTGGCCTCGCTCCTCTCTGAGTCAGTCTGGTGATTTCCTGGGATGATTTAAAGTGTGTGTCCCATTTTGATTGCCCTGGATAAGAATCGAGGAGCAGATTTGGCAATAAATTCGCAGTAAAATACTACAATCACCTTGGCACTAACACCATTACGCTTCATATAAAAAAAAAAATCTTCAATATGTGTGCTCTAATGTGCACTGCAGGAAAGGCTAACAAACAAAGTCCAATTAGGCAGGACTTAGGCTGTGACTGCAAGTAAATGATACCAATCAAGCAGCGACCTCACCACTGGAGGTTTCTTCCCTGTGCTTCTGTCAACCGGCTGCTGCTCCGGTGGAGCTCAGGGACAGGGATTGGTAAATAATGTTAATAATAATTGAATGGACCACCATGGCTTCCATCGGGGGCTTGTTCTCAAGGTGGGATCCTCTGGATGAATATTGATTGACAGCTGGTTGGTTCAACACATGATGAAACTGTTACTAAGAGCATGAATCAGCTCAGAAACTTTAAGGAGAGAGTGACGGGTGGGGCTGTGCTGCACTGCAGCTGTTGGGTCGGTTGGGTTCACAGAAAGTGTAACTTTGACTACTGGACTTTGGTGAAAGAAAAATGGATCATTGATTTGGGGAGAGAAAAAAAAAATACACTGTGTTCAGGAGTGGTGGCGTGGTGGCTAAGTACGCAGACTTGGGTCGGCAAGGCTTTCAGGTTCTGAAAACCCTTCCTGCCAGGCTGACACTGAGGCGCTCTAAGCAAAGTACCATCCCAACCCACATAACCTCCTGTGGGCTCACCACAACCAGGAAGACTTACGGTATGGTGCAGAGTGATTTAGGTGGAGCCAGCTGCCCCTGCGTCCCAGTAACTGGTCACAAGTAAATACATGAACAAATGAAAAATATAATGTAAAAATATGTAGTACTGAAATTTACCAATTGTTCAGTTCACAGAAAAGACTGTCATTGTGGAATATGTTTTTTTGATGGACCTGGGCTTTAATCTAGTCTTAGTTTTGGATTTTAACTCCTAAACCTTAGTAGTAGAACTTTTTACAACTCGAGTTAGAATCGAAATCAATATTATTAATAATACACATATTCACATATCAATATTGTCTGATACAGATAGCATATTTGCAGTTGATTGCGCCCAATAATGAAGAAAACATCTCAAAACCCTAAGTACGATTACGGCAAATTTTGAAAAAAACCCAAGCATTGAGTTGTCAGATTTTCATTAATGGAGGAAAACCCTCCATCAATCTTGCCAGTGTCAAAATCGTGCTAATATAGGTCCGATAATATATAGAACCATATTGAAAATCAAGGAAAATCAAACCAACCAATCAGAGTGAAAGATTATTAATAATGAAGCACAAAAAGAAAACTACACAATACTATATATACTCTACTACACTATATATACAATACTTGTCGCTCCGAAGCTTGAGTTGCTCAAGTTAGTCATAGTGCAATAAAGCGACTGCCAGGATTAATATTACAGACATGACATTATGCATTATACATATATATATATATATATATATAAAATAATAAACAATTCACCTTGCAGAATAAGATACGCCTAACCAAGGGATGTGAAAACATATACAGTATTAAGTTTAGTTTTAGTCTTAGAAGAGCCATCAGTTCTTTGATAGAAACTACAAGACGGTTAAAATAACATGGTTGTGTTTCAACAGTAATATATTCTCATTACATTTCCCCCACAGCCGGTGATACAGTCAACCTCTTCTGTGAGATACAACTCCTAATGTGAAACCAATGGTAGGGTATCTTTTTTCCCCCCTTCTGAGGTAAATGTTTTTCCTCCATCTGGGCCACATAAAAAGGACATAGTGTTCCATTACTGACAATATATATATATGAATAAACGGTGGCAGAAACTAAATGATGGAGCGCTAACGTGCAACGCTCTGCACTTTCTCCAACCCTATTGCATCACCTGAGCGTGCAAATAAAACAAAGATTGTCTGAAGGTTTAATGTTTAATAGAAATGCATTGAAAAGACGAAACTTGGAATTGAACTCCTAAGAGCGTAAATCCTATTCCGAGCATGTATTTCAAAACATTACGGCAACATAGTTAATTGTCTCTGAAGCCGTGAATCTGTTGAGGCTGAGCAGTCGCCGCGCTCCCACCTGCCTTCTGCTGGCTGTTAAGTGAGGGGACAGATGATCCCTGGAATCCCTCAGTGATTACCGAGTACCTGGGGATAGATTTCCTTTCTGTGGCAGTAAACACTTGTGTTGTGATGCTTAGATTTGCTATGACAATAACAAGCAGCAGCTGTCACGCTTTCAGCTAACGCCGCAATTTGATAGATAAGCAGGCACACAGGAATTTGCATGACGCCGTGTCTGAAATCCCCCGAGAATCAAGTGGAAAGTGCTTTTTTTTTTATATTTGGTTTGGTGCCGAACATCAAACATACTCGACTGTTTGACCGTGTTGTCTTTGTTGAGCGAGCGTGAAACAATATCTTTCTGAAATATGGAAATGTCAGATGAAAAGGCCATGGTATTCAAATTACTTGTTAATTAGGGTTCCACTACTGGCAGGATATGAATGTTTGAAGTGAAGAATAAATATATTTGCCTCCCCCAAAGGAGAAGTTGTCAACAGGATCGATCGCTGGTCACTTCCCACCTCTCGGCTCTCCAACATCTCAAACTCCACAAATCTTCCTGAAATTAACTTAACAAGTTTCCCAGCAGCCGCCAGTGACTTCTTTACGTCACTACCCTTGTTCACAAATTTCCCTGGGACAACGGGCGATATATTCGATGATATAAGCACCTGTCGAAGGTCTACCACCACCTCAAACGTGTTTTTCTTCTTAGTTACATGCTTTAATGCCACCGAGCCCCATTCCTTTGTTGTTTTAGTGCCTTCCCCAGAAATATAGCTCCCAGAGAGACAGTCCAAGCGTGTGAGAGAAACAAACAGATCATCCGTCTCGTTCTAAACCCAAAGGAAAAAAGCCAGGGGAGTGATCGCTCACGGAGTAAACTTAGAGGGTGGGGGGTGGCATTCAACAAGGAATTAATGAAATAGGCTTACCACTCAAGTGGAAAAGTGGGTATTGACTTGGGTGTTAAACTCAAGTCTGCCAAACTGCATTTGATTACAACTATTCTTCAGTATTGACTTGTGTCATGTCACACATTAATAATGAATCGCCTTAGATATGTTGGTATTGGATTTTTTCAGACTGATATTTGAGGCATATGGGTCATGATATTTTATGATTTGGTTTAAAATGATTCCCGGGGAAGGGATTTGATTTGGAATTGATTCACGATTAGAGATCAACTTAAAAAAAATAATAATTTAAGAATTTGGTGCTGCATCAACGCTGGAGTTTGGACATTTGGGATTTGAAAAAAAAAAAACAGTTCCACGGTCCTGTCAAATGAAAAAATGAACACAGGAGCTGAGGTAAATTTGAAGGAACAGAAGGAAAGGACAGCAAACTTCTTGTCATTGTGATACACGTCACGCAACACAACGCAATATCAACCTCAGCATTTAACCCATCACCAAAGTGAACTTTTAGCTGGTGGACTCGAACTCTAAACCCTCCAGGCACAAGTGCAGCTCCTGAACCACTGATCCACCACCGCTCCACATTACTGTGAAAAGTGAAGTCTGGTCTTTGGAGATTTTGGAACGAAACATCAACCTGTATCTACGGAAAAAAGTTGATTGGCTGTGGCAACCTCCGACAAAGGGACAAATCGAAGGAAAAAGAAGATGCTCTACCTGTATCTGATCGGTTTCCTCAGACCATCTGATTTATTAAACCAGCTAATGCCAAATTAATGCTTCAGACTCGTGCAAGGTCGACACTGCAGCCAAAAATATGTCATTATATTTCGGTCCACGTTTGTTTGTCTCTTGTTATTCGCAAACGTTGTTTTGATATTCTTGTCAGGCCAGCTGTGGTTCTCTCAAAGACAGGCAGGTTTTTTTTTTCCAACTAGCCAAAGGGAAAAATCCTGTCTAAAGCCTCCTGGTCATGGACATCTTTTCTAAGCCTAAAAAAAAAAACCCTGAAACTATCCCATCGCATTGTTAAATGGATCAAAAATAGCAAAACTAGAAAAATAATATTTTTTTATAGATTACTTTATTTATGTTAAGATTAATATAAGCTACCATTAACTTTTATTATTGTCTGACTTTATCTAAAGTTCCCTATATTATCATCAATTTTACTTTGAATTCTGACGTCTACGTTTGGCATTTATGTAGCACATTGTTTACTGCCTCAACAGATGCAAACTAAGCCCTGCATATCGGCAAATACAAAAAAAAAAATAAACAGTCTCTTACTAAGTGACTTAAAAATCAATCGTGTTTTCACAAACACTTCATTACAGGAGTTGGTTTACTGACCATTAATCTTCTTTACAACTGTGTAAAACTCCTCACCTTGGATTCTACCATCGCAGCAGGTAGATTTGTTTTATTACGGCAATGAATTATTTTAATGTCAAGAATCCAAATGATGAATCACCCAGCGTCTGCACCACTGGAATACATGGAGAGTATGTTAGCTGGTGCTGAACTAGAACCTGGCCTGAAAGAAGAGCAAAAACCAAGGCTACGTTTCAGTGCTGAGAACCAGGAAAATCAACTGTTAAGTCTAATCCAAAAATAGATTAGACAGTTTTTTTTACTCTACCCTCATTTTCTTGAACTCGTTAAAGTATTTAAACAGATCTGGGGCCGCTGTTTACTACCTCTTAGGTTATTGCTGCCACCATATATATCTTTATTGTACTTGCCAATAAGCATCCAATAAGTACAAACTTTTATTACTATTATTATTATTATTGAGTCGAAACACATTTTTCCTCATTTCCTCATCCATTATCGGATCTTAGGACCAGCAGCCTCAACCACTGCCATCCAAATCACAGTGTGCTATACTGGTAACATACTCTGAGAACCTCGGGGCCAAACTGGCAGGTGGTGGATTCAAACCTGGAGTCTTGTGGATCCAAGTCCACTTCCTTAACCGCTACGTCGCCCCTGCCGCCGATCATTAGTTCATTCCTAAAATATCATACATGTTCCTAGCGCC
Organism: Paraplagusia blochii; assembly: GCA_016785265.1. Classification (NCBI taxonomy): domain Eukaryota; kingdom Metazoa; phylum Chordata; class Actinopteri; order Pleuronectiformes; family Cynoglossidae; genus Paraplagusia; species Paraplagusia blochii. The sequence goes on from JAFBJS010008571.1 coordinate 33,588, forward strand.
ACACTGACTAACAAATGGAGTATGTTTTAAAGTAACACTTGTCATTAAAATATATTGTATATATTATCTCATGTGACAGGTGACAGAAATAGAAAGGGAGAGGTGAGGGAAATGCATGATGGGCGGGAAGTAGAGGGGAACTGTGAAGACATGCTGTTTCTGTTTTAAATGAAAAAAAAAAATCTCTCCATAAACGCTGAATTGTATTAATATTAATTGTGAGCGATCAATATCCAAACCAGATTTGCAATCAGTTTTATAGCAGAAACACTAACTAACTAAAACAAAGGAAAGGAAAAATAAAGCAGTCTAATTAGACTGATAACCCCAGGGACATCACTTGGCCTCTTCAGGTCAGCGAGCGTCACTGCAGTCTTTTATTTTTATTTTTTTTCTCAGCGTCCCGGCACTGACAACCGCTGTCATCTGAACTGGGGAGTTTGGAAAAAGACCGCAGTTCACAGAAAGTGAAGCTGCATCTGAAAGCCAGTGACCTACATTCACTCGGCGACTGGGCTAGGCTTCCACGCTGCAACGCTGGAAACAGATGGATGCGTTTCCCCACTTTCCACCCGTGCTGGGGACAACACGATTGCACATTATGCAAATGATTAAAAGATTTTGAGCACTTGACACTTGCAGTAAGCTCATCTGGCATTCACAGGAACACTCCGAGTTTGATAAAACATGCACAGGTTAATCCTCCATCTTCAGCCGCGGCCACCATAATTCATGATAGGGAAGGCGACTCTTTTTTTGTTTTTTTTTTTTTCAATGGATGTGACTCAAAAAAGAAAAAGAGGATAATCATGAATGCGGACCGTAAAAATGAGAAAGAACAATGGACACTAGGCAAACACATGCTCCGCTGACCCACAGTAACCGGGTGCAGGAAGAGGGAGCCTGAAGGTTCTATTGTCTCCACTCTCCGCAGGGCAGAGAAGACTGACAGTTGAGCTGTAAGTAAAGCTGACACTGTATCACATCTGGGCAACATTGTTTAAGGGCAGAAAGGACGTGGCGACTGAAGGACACGGGACATTTATTGATATGGCCGAGTCCTTGAGAGCAGCAGTGTATGTCCTTCTGTGACGGAGCCTTATTGCCTGGACATTAATCACTATTGTCACGTAGCACAGGAAATAGTGCACTTGTTTCCCCGACAGCATGTTGACTCCCTTATTTCAAACAGTCACGGGTTGAAACCCGGCTGAGATGGATTCTGAATTAAAGTTCTCTGGAGCAGTCACAGCGGCAGTGAGCTAGAGTTATATTACAGAATTGAGAAAACTAAGGCCCGGGGACCGGATGCTGCCCATTTGGCATTTTAACTCGGCCCGCCAAACTTGCCTTAATTAAAGTACTAATTATTATTATGATTATCCTTCAGCTTTATGCCTCCATTGCATTTCCCCAATATATAGTGTAGATAAGGCTAAAGGCATTCCGGCCTTTATTCATTCTTTTATATGCAATTTATCGTTACAAAAATGCTCAATCTACTTGCTCCTTACCCCGGCCAACAGGGCAAATTTTAAGTACCCATTGTTGCCCCTGGAAAGAAAGTCATTTCCTGAGCCTGTTATATCAAAGCTGGAATAATTATCGTGATAAAACTAGGTGTGTTATGGTACGCACAACTAACAGTGCATTACGCATAGATTTATAAGAAGACTACCTTTTTTAAATATTAAATATTGATTGACTACAAAGTTGAAAACCTGTTGTAAAAGTAAAAAAATAAAAACATAGAATAAAGCATAAAACAAACATACAAAAAGGTTGGCGAATAAGAAAAGCAATGTCCTTTTAAAGATAAACAACTTTGGTAACTTCATGGAGAGAGACTAAGTCTAGTGATGTATTACACAGTACAAAGTATTGGGACAACATTGGGAATAAGTTGCTGCAATATCTAGAGCGCCATCTACTGTATGTGTGTCTTAAATTTGGCTGGATATCGCTAATAAAGACATATATATGTATAATATGTTCTTATACGAAATGTTAAATAACTGTACTTGAGAAAAATAGTTAGTCCAACACAAAGTAGTTGCATTCTTTTAAAAAGTATTTCACTGTAAATTGCATTATGATTTTTTTCAACAAAAATATGAGCAAATATCTGCAACATGTGATCTTATTCCACATTGTTTTGGGTAAAATCTATTAAGATAGCACAAGAAACTAAGGAGAACAATGGTCCTCTACTGTCCTTCCTCCAGTGCAGCGTTCAGGTTCTGTTAACCAGAACGTGGAAAACTGAAACATGGAACAACATGTTAACACATGAAAAAAAATAAATAAAAAAATAAAAATCACAGGGGAAAAGGTCTGTGCTGCCCTGGTTATAAATACTCTGCGATATGTGCGCGTACAAAGGTATGTTACACAATCGTGCATTATGGTTTCTGACAGAGAGACTTTAACACTGTGTGGCATCTTAATTATAAAGGCAGGGGTCACATCTTACAATGTACTCAGAGCCCTTCAAATGTCATGCATCATTGTAGGAAATACGTAAGGGCTAAAGATGGTATATTTCATTTCCACCGGTGTCACATCTCTTGGTAACGCTTCCTACCGTGCTGTTTTTTTTTTTTTTTTTTTCCTGTTACACAGAACAACACGCAGCCCGTCTGTGGATGACAGAAACACAATCTTGCCCAGTTTCACACAACAGCAGTTTGTCAACATTAGCAGAAGCTCTTATGGTGGCCATGTGTCAGTACAAGAACATGTTAGTTTGGATGCAAAACACAGCAAAGGGATTTGCTCTGTAGGCAAAAAGATTTACTTCCATTCTTGCTGACGATTTAAGGAATCTTTCAGAATGTTCATTAATTTTATCCTGATTTTATACAGTAATAATTGCATTGTTTCAACACGGGGGTCTCCAACCCTTTTTTAAACCAAGAGATACTTCAAGGGCACTTCAAGGACGCACAGTAATACAAAGAGCTACTTGTTTGATGTAGACTTATCAAATAATAATAATGTAATAATAAAAAATTCTGGGACATATAATAGTGACCACTCTTCAGACCATCATGCTTGCACCCATTAGAATATCATTGTAAGTGTAACCTCTGCTCAAAAGCACAGGAACAGTACCGTTTTGAGCTTTTTGGTACTAGTTTTGTTTTTTGGAACACATCTTGCAGGCACCTTGGGTAGACCATGAGGGCTACCATGTGTCCCTGGTAAAATGACTTACTGTTGATGTGAATTAAAATTATAAGAACGAGAACCGTTCTCGTTTTTTAACACTATGCTAACACTATGCTAACAAACCAGGGGACTGTTTTTCCACCACAGAGCCTTTACCAATAAATGTTAATCAGTCTACTGGTTACACTATTATCTGGAGGGTCAGTCGCACTATATTTGCACTTTTTTATCCTTTGGATTGTGAATAATTCTACGTTTGTTATTTTACACTGATAACCACTAGGGGGCACTCTAATGGCAGCCAATACTAAATTAATCACTATTTGACAGATATTTAACTAGACTAGCTTTGGGATCTACTGGGAGATCCTGATTTACTTATTGGGCACCTCTGATTTTGAGTAATAGGCAATATAGCCACAGTTGCAAAGTTGGTAATTTCCTTAGAAATTTATGGGAATAAAACAGATATTTACATAATTTAAGGTTGGCCCTAAACAGGAAACCTCAATATAGTTGAAGACCACACTATAGCAATATCAGCACACAGTTGATCCTGAGGACTATGTAAAGTCAAGTCAGTTTTTTGTTAAATATAGGGTAAAATATTTGATCTGTAATGGGATTATTGATTAACTGGCACATGTTAAACAAAAATATACCCATATAGCAGCAAGAAAGGTGCTACGTTAGATGAGATCCTGTTTCTCCTGAATCGTGACAGAAGCCAAACAAGAACTGATTCAGATAATTCTCTTATTGATGTTAATGACCCGCCACAAAAAGGGAAAATCCAAGAAGTAGAGGCCAGAAAGTTACAAAATTTTTTAACCTATATATTTCCTCATAGATACCAACCTCCCCACACTGTGAACCACCTAGCCTGCCCCCCCCACACTCCAGCCTTTCCACACAATTTCATAATAGTAGTAGACGGAGAACGGGAATAAATAAACGAAATACTGAAAAACAATGTTAAATGCATGCTAATTATACATTAAAATTCAAAGTACAGTAGATGCACACTGTGGGGGCGCAACAGAGGTTAGAGCTCAGCTGCAGCAAGAAGAGACTGTAGTGGTAGAGATGCTGCAGCCCCAGATGCATAACGCAATTCCAGTTCAGAATCAAGACTCCATATATAAGTATAAAGAATTAATATGACTACGAGTGCTGGCCAAGGAAAGGAAGCGAGAAAAAGGAGAGCATGTGTGTGGGATCAGGAAAAATATTTACAGTATGCATATAATTTAAATATTCCCAAATTCCTCAGCTTAACTTCCCATGGAAATTTTCTGGAAATTTTTAACCTTTCCCAGTCCTAATTCCAACCAAAACGTATAGGAAGTTGATGCTCTTTTCAACCACGCAAACAAATGAGGCAACTTTTCTATTAACCGTAGAATCATTTTGTCTAATAATTATTTCAATTTTTCACTTGTGCCTGTATTTTCCTCCATTACTCTAGTGTTTTAACAATCATTTGGGAGTGCTTTATTCCAACACAATAAAAAAAACAGTTCTGGCCAACATCACGTCGCTCGACGCCTCCCGTTGACTTCTCCATAATAATTGAAAAAAAAAAATCCTATGATCTAAAAACAGTTATCAATCCAAAAAGAAAAGAAATAAGAATCTTTGTTGCTTCCAAGGGGTTCCATTCTACAAAGATTAGCTTGCTATTGAATCTGATAACAATAAGCACAGTATGTGTCTCGCTAGCAAAAGGATAAAGTGTGAATTATCTGCACATGAGTGAAAAGCGATTACAGCAGTGTTTCCCACTGGATCATTTAGTGAGTGGCACAAACGGCTAGTGGAGGAACAACAGATGACAGACTACCGAGGCCAATCCACCAGCCAGGAGTGAGCATATGCTACTGATGCTATTTCAAAACCAGGGGAGAGTTGGTGTAACACTACGTGTCAGTACTATATCCATACTGAACCAATTATCCTGGGAAGATGGAGAGGAGCGCCTGATGCTAACTATGCCGTTGCCGACATCAGTGATGTTACGACAGCTGGCATCCTGCTGGCACCAAAGTAGACGAGAATCTCATTAATATCACTAATGACATGCTTGCTCACTTCCTACTTCTGTATTTTTAGAGTGGACAATGGCGGACTGTTAAAAATACACAATTAACAAACATTTACTTTCTGAAAGCAAATGTTTGTTTTTATCATTCCAAATAGGAGAAGGTATTCACCTTTAATTACCTGAGCTACTAATTATCCCGCAGCTTTTTTATCGGGACTAATGAGAGCTTTAGCCCTTATTTTGTAACAGAAGAACAAGAAAAAAAAAATCAAATACATTTGCAACAATTTCCTTCCTTAATTGAATAAATCAGGAACATTTCTATAATTAGTTCTGTGTTTTGGAGGACGACTACAGTGCTGGCAAACGTCTAATGAATGTATGTGGGCTACGTTCTGGGGAATGAACTCCCAGTGCACAGTCAACTGTTTATATCTCTGTTTTCTAAGAGTGAGAAGCTACAGTGCTGACAGATGGTATGAAAACTAACTTTTAAAATAGGGCTGGTTATGTTGCACTGATGTTGTTGCCGGGGGTTCGTAAAAGGGCGCCGTGGGATTTACTCACGACTCCGTTCACGTGATGTTCGCCGCATTCCATCGGCGACATCGGCACCTCTTGACGGCGTACTCATTGATTAGACAGAGGGAAAACAAACCTCCTACTTCAGCTGCATGCATTCCTACCTGATGTGATGCACTGAAGATGGAGCAGCAGGCGGTGCAGCAGCAGCTGAATTGCACTTATACTCCACCACCTACAAGCCTCGTCGGCCCGTCTGCCTGTTTTGCTTTTCTAAGCCATGTGTCAGAGGTCTGGAATAATACGCTTTAAGAGAAAACTCAGCGGCGTTCGTGGCTTGGAACGCAAGCAGTCAATAAAGCTGTAAAACTGCAAACTGGGGACGTGTGGGCACAGAAGAACAAAAAAAAAAAAAAATCTCTCTTGTTACATCATTTCTACTTATTGTGCGTGTGCAGGGGGCCGGATGTACTGCAAGGATCAACAACTGATGGTGTGAGTTGAAGCCTTTGTGTTGGAAGAAGTGCTTAATGATACAAATACAGACAGTTTTGTTTCCCTAATCATCACTGCAGTGCATTCACCAGGTCAACAGGCTAGTATTGTGGGCTGTGGTTATTTCAGTAGAACTTCAGGGGGTTACGTAGGAGTCTGGGAGAGGAAGAGGAAAACGTCTGCAAGGCGTCAAGATATACATTGGCTCATGGCGGATTTTACAGTCAATTTTTTTTTTTTCAATCCCTGTGTTACACAAGTGTAGACGGCTGATTGACCAACCAACCGACTGACCGACCAGCTAACTGACCAATCACCTGACCTACCCTACAAACAAACCAAGCCAAAGAGCTACTGATGTCTACAACCAAAGGAATTTGTACTGTGTAGGGTTGTTGGGACTGTCAACAATTTACAAACAACAAACCCTACAACCAACCACTCCAATAAACCATTAATATCTACAAAAATGATACAATATCGATAGATACCATTGCTATTTACAACAATATCAACCAACCGACTGATCAAGCAACCAAAGCAACACTGTAAGGAACAACTGATATCTACGAGTGAATTAATGAGATAGAGTTTGGATTATCAACAGGTTCAAGCAGGTAAACGGCTGACCAACCAACGGAGTAACCAACCACTCCAAAAAAAAACATTGATATCTAGAACAGTGTTAATCGATCAATTGGCCAAAAAAAGTAACTGGCCAAAAAAATTAACCACTCCACACCACAAGAAACCACTGTTATTTACAGGAGAAATACAAAAAAGGGGGGGGTTAAACTTTCAGCAAGTGTAAACGGCTAATCAACTAACCAACCACATGACCAACTGACCAATTTACCAACAAACCAAACAACCAATTAACATACCAACCACTCACAGAATCCACTGATATCTAAATATAAAAAAATGAGGTAGGGTTTGACTTCTCCAACCAACTAACTGACCAACCATCAGACAGACCGACAAACCACCCAACCAGCAAACTAACTGACTAACCAACTAAAAAAAACCAACCAACTGATCCAAATGCACTGATACCAACAACATAAATATGAGGCAGGGTCTAGATTCTCCTCTCGTAGGGGTGTGCTTCACCTGCCCTTCGGGTGAGGTTGCAGCATCCCAGCACTGTACTCTCATTACGCGCTGCACTAACCATATTTTTGTAGAAAACCAACAGATCAGAAGTTTTGTCCCAAAATGCCAAGATGTTTTTCCACCAACAAACATCGTTCCACCCCAGCCAGTGCCATGAGTCCGCCTCAGGCGTCGACTGCTTGGCTCGCTTTCAGTTTAAGCTTCATCGGAGCTGATCAGAGCAGAAAATTGTAGTTCACATTCAAGCATATCAGCATTAGTTCTGATCACACGTAAAGCAGACCAGAGCATGTTTAGTGTGTGTGTGTGAGAAAGAGAAAAGAACGATAGAGAAGATGAGCCAAACCCATCAGCTTTCATCATTTTAACTGCATCAGGAAATGTACATAGAACGTTCTCTTTGTGATGAATTTCGTTATCGTGATGGAAAATAACTTATGTAAGGATTCCATCGTTATCGTCCGTCCTAACCGTGTTGGATATAGAATTATTTAGTGGTGTTTTTTTTTTCCTCCTCATAATTTTTCAGTACTTTGTTAATCCCTTAGAGGAAATTAGTCTCTGCCCTTAACCCCTTGATTAAAACCACTGTACATCATTGCTGCCACTGGGATTCAAACCGGCAATCCAGCCATTTCAGAGACGCTGCCCAGTTTACCATTTCAAATGTTTCCGTAAATGCAGAGCATGTAGTTTAATCTAAACATTATGGACAGAATTAGGGCAAAAGTAATAATTGGGACTAAGATACAACCATATTAATATTATTGAAAAAGTGACATAAATTGTTAATATTATGCCCTCTCCCCAGATCTGTAATAGAGATTATTTCCATATAGGAAACAAAATTTAGTTTAGTGTAGATAAAAAGATAGATGGAACGTTTTTAATCCCTCATAAGGAAATTATGGGTAATCATTGCAGTCATTTATTCTGGAACAACCAAAGGTTATTATTATAATCTGTTAAAAAAAAAACTTTAAAATCAAAATGTATGTACTTTAGCAGAGAGCAGGAGTGGGGAAATACTTGCAGGTGACAATCGGTCCTAAGGATTGAGTTCTGTCACAATTACATAAATTTTGTTAACTAAAATGTTAAAAAAGGATTGAGACTTTTCTACACTATCTATTTAAGGAAATGCAGGCATTGCCAGACAATGCAGAAGTATGGTAGAATAAATTCAGCCCTTTGCGACATTGTTTGCCCACGTCCGACATCACTTTCACTTTAAATCCTGGTGACTTACAGGTTCTATATACTTGGGGTCAACTCTGGTACACATTTGATGTGATCTCAAAGACCAAATATGATTATATCGTGGGCCAAATTTAGCCCCCGGGCCTGAGTTTGAGTCATGTTGTCTATTGTGTTTAAACATGTTGATTCAACATGGCTGCTGCAGATTGACCACTTCCAGGTATACATTAAAAAAGATTAAATCTCAGACTCATAAAAAAGAAAAAAAAAATCAATTTGTTACTGGGTTTTCTCCAACATAAATTAATCTTTAAGGAGAACACACCTGAATCTCCCAGAATGCACCTTGAAACGCAGCACCTAAGGCAAAACACTGAGTCACTGGAACTTGAAGTCATTAAGAGGAGCATGTAATTGGAATGCTCATCGCGACGCCACATCAGTGTCCCATAATAAACAAATTCAGAAACAGGAGGTTTATTACTCACCACTCACTGTCTAAAAAGTCAGAGCCAACGTCTATAAACAGCTTGTGCAATATAAACTCCATTACAACAATGCTTTTCAATCTTACGCTTGGCATGGCAGCCTTTTAGCAGTCACAAACCGCGCACTCTCCTCCCTCCAGCAAAACATACTCTAACAGCCAGAGTTCCTACTCAACATCAACACCCCAACGAATGTCTCTCCTGGCCCGCAGCCCCCTCCCGGACCTCTACCGGCCCCCAGGTTTGTGCTGCGTTAAGGCTAAAAAATGACACGGACTCAGCTGCGGCCCGAATTCTTTTGATGGTGACGCATGCCACCTAATCTCAGACACTACGGAGAAGATTCTGAATATATTTGAGTAAAACCAGGAGAAACTGTTGCAGTTGTTCTAATGCAAAACCATCTGGGAAACAAATGTTAATTAAAGATAAATGAGCAAATTAAATATTTATAGGTTGGATTTTTTTGTATTCTGACTGGAAATATTTAATGATGGAGTATATTCGTTTTTTTCTTTTCAAAGATGTAAGATGATAATATTGTGAAACACATCAACCGGACAGCAGTGAAACCGTGAAAATATATCTACCCCAAATCAGTAAATGTGTTTTTAACAGCAAACTTCCATTTAAACCTATTAGTAAATACATCGCAAATTCAATGGCGGTTGAAGGTGCACGTCTTCACCTGCATTTGTTCTGCTCCATCCATCGGTTGAATCAAATCTAATCTAATCGTCCCATTCTGTTCCATGCTGACAGTAAAGCCTACAGGTCTGCTGTGGGGCCAGAAGAAATGACTCACAAAGGAGGGAGACATTTGGTTGGGGTTCAGAGAGCCATCTAATATATCTGTTTTCATGGTTCTCCAGGGTTGGCGTCTGTCTCTTATACACATCTGGCCTTAGTTTGCCCATGCCTTACCTTTACACTTCACCTGCATTTGTTCTGCTCCATCCATCGGTTGAATCAAATCTAATCTAATCGTCCCATTCTGTTCCATGCTGACAGTAATGCCTACAGGTCTGCTGTGGGGCCAGAAGAAACGACTCACAAAGGAGGGAGACATTTGGTCGGGGTTCAGAGAGCCATCTAATATATCTGTTTTCATGGTTCTCCAGGGTTGGCGTATGATAACGCTTAAGAATAAAAAAAATTATATATATATATATCATTGTCATACACATCAGAAAAATATAAACATGAATTGTGTTAGAAAGAGGACAAAGAGGATATAATGATTAATTATGTAAATATTACATTTTGTCCATCATCATTATATATTTTATAGATATGTCAGTGAGATATATGTAAAAAAACAGATTACAGATATTGTCATAAAAATATTAGAATAAAATATTTCAGAAAGGATAATAATATTTATGTTAATATTTGGGTTGGTTTTTCAAAGATTCAGTATATGTATAAACTGTATATGAATATATTGTATTACAAAAGCAGACTACAGACGCTGGCAGAAAGAATATAAATAGAAATTAAATTTTAAAAAGTGGACTCATGTTACAATTCAGATGACAAATAGCAGTAATGAAAATATTGGCTTTTTTTTGTGTTATTTTTGTCTTTTTATTCTACTTTCCTTTTTGGTGTCAGTGTCCACAGTGATATGCCGTGTCCTCCAGATTTTTTTTTTTTCACATATACAGAAGATGTAATATTAAAGAGAAAATTTTGTGGTTAACAAAAAACCTGAAATGACAGGAACAGAAGGCCAAGAAATTATAGTCGAAAATCTGTCGGATAAAAATAATATAGAACAATTACTAAAATAGAAAGTGTAACCAATTAATTCATCAAGTTCTTCCTTTCTTTTTGTCCTTGAGATATTAGACAATGATGACGCACTGCTTCGTTTGGTATTTTAGATGTTTCTGTTATTAAATAAGTTATTAAACCTAATTCAAGCTTAAACAGGCATCGAACAATCTCCTAATTCACCACCAGGGGTGCACTATGATGTCCAATTAATAGTCTTGAGAGCAAATAGTTAAGGGTTAAAACAAGAAATTAACGCACCATTCATGTATTCGATAAAGAACATTTTAAATCAATGTTCTTCTTTGTTGGTAGACTATGGTGACTCTAAAACACCGCCACCTGCTGCTTAGGTCGGGGAAAGTATCTGCTTCTGTAAAGATTGAAGCTTTTTTTTCTTCATCTGTGTAAAATACTTCACTAATTTAAAGAAAACATGAACCTTAATCAACCACTAGGGGGTTGTTATCTACTCCTACTGATGGCTCTTAGAGAAAATCAATGGAAAATGAGGGACAGAAATCTCTGCCAAACCAACAGCATGGACGGGATAAAGCGGCGTTGGAACCACTACAGGAAAAGGAAGAAGAAGAAGGTTAATAATTCCCAGTTGTCGACATTCCTGGACTGCGTTTGTGCACAAGTGGCATTAATCACCCCTCATACAAATATGCACGTCCACTGAGAGGCACTGAGAGCTGGCTTTTTCTCTTTTTTTTTTTTTTTTCATTCGACCTACCAATGACAGCCTGCAAACACTGGCTTATTCGACCGCACCGAGCCTGAAAACTTGAGACATTTCACAAACACCAGCAGAAAACTGCAGCATGAGGAAACGGGGGAGGAAACGACGAGAGTTCCACGTTGAATTCAATCAGCAGCCGGGGATCGGAGGCTGAGATTCGGATGTTCTCACACCGGGCACCGACATGAAGTGACCGGTGTGGTCAACATGCCCCCCCCGCCCTCCCTCCCCACCAGAACACAGGGGGCGGTTTGCGCCACAGTCCAGCTGCTTAATCAATAACATGCGCACACATCACACAACCAGGCTCGACGCCGGACCTCAGAGTCGGCTCGGCCCTCCATAATAACCCCAGCAAAACGCTGCCTGAGAGGGGGGAAAAAAATCCCCCCAAAGCCGCAAACAAAAGTGGCTTTTAGCCTCCATCACGGCACACAGAGGACACTCTGTTTAGTTGCGGTGATCGGCTGACCCGGGCGGCGAGTACTTACCAGGATGACAGCCTTTGTGTTTGGGCAAGGTTAAAAACATTAAGGATAAAATCCACCAGTGACTCGGTTCCCGTATCCTCCACATGTTAGTCTACTCATCGAGAGCAACAAGAAGGCAACGGACGGGTGTCAAAGTTTTTTTTTTTTCCTTTCCTTCGTTGCTGTCCTTTCTCAGGAGTGTTTTCAGTTCTTGAGAAATAAATTATAAAAAAAAAATCAGTGACGAAGCACCGAAGCTGAGGCGAAGTTGGATCAGCAGCAGCAGCAGCAGCCGAGGCACAGCATCAAAGTCCGGGTTAGCGGTGCAGCTCCGGGACTAATGGATTCTCCTCCAGTCCGAGCTCAGGCTGCGTTCACACTGGAGAAACACAGCGTTACGTAGACGGCGGCCGTGCACGAACAGTTCACACTGTTTCGTCAGACTCCTGCGTGCCTGTAGCGGCTTTCCAGATAGCGACATTCCCGAAGAGGGGAGCCGGGGGTGGAGGGCTGTGTCGTCAATCAATCGCTGTCTTTAAGTACAGCGTGGAGAGAGAGAGAGGGAGACAGACAAGAGAGAGGGAGAAAAATAAGGTCGTTTGACTATTGATTGACCGAGATCGTTACTAAGTGATTATCCGCGGCGTCAGCGTGATCGAGGCGACGCACGAGGAGAAGAAAAGTGGCGCTGGAAACGTCCCATTCTTCCTTTCAGGAAGTAGACTAACGGTCAGGAAAGCAGGCATGGATCTATGGCTACTGGTCCCATCCTACCGGACAGGCTGAGCGTGAGAGGGAGGCTGCACGGGGCGGGGGCCGGAGGGAGGGCGGGAGGGAGGAAGGAAGGAAGGAGGAGGAGGAGGAGGAGGAATGGGAGGCGGTTCTTAGGCCTTGTTCAGACTGTCAGATTTATTTCATATCTATCTCTCTGATCCCGGACGGTGTCGTTGACTAAGTGTATGGGTTAGAACAAAGCAAACGAAGAGGAAGAAAAGAGGGCAAAATGTGTGTGTGTGTGTGAGGTTCTTTCAAAATGGGAATTGAATTCAGACCACGTTTGTTTTCATTGTTCAATTCCCATCCGTTTGTTTCATCTGCAGCTGCTTCATCTTGTTAAAGGTCATGTATGCAGTATTTGGTTATTTACCTTGGTACGGATTCTGAATATGTCAACATGGAGAGTGCAGCTCCTCCGATGTCCACTGTCCCAGGAGGTGCTGTGGTTGGTTTAAATAAGCCCGATTGCATGATTTGAGTTCTGGCAAGGGATTCATTCATTCATTCATTTCTATTTTGCCAGTAAGTAAGTGTCATTTGCATTCTATGCCAAACCAGTCCAATTATTATTTGTTTTAATGCAACAAAAAAAACAAGTTTAATTCATTCATTCATCCTTATCCTCTTAACCAATCCAGCGCCAGCAGTTTTCCACAACTGCCACCCAAATCACAATGATACTATGCCCTGAGCACCTTAGTGGCAACATGCTAGCTTGTGGATTAGAACCCCCGAAGCTTTGAAGATCCTAGTTTGCTACCTTTACGTCAAGGTTACCACTGTCGCATTATATTATCTACAACAGTTAGGGAAGTCTGTTACTAAGGTTTTGTCAATATGCAACGGTATAACGATGAAGGCGGAAAGACTCTTCAAAGAAGGAGTGACAAATATGGATAGGATCAGGATTGGTGTCTTTTGAGGACCAAAACATAAAGAAAGGTATGGGGAAAAAGCTATAGAAGCCAGATCGAGATGGTTTGGACATGTTCAGAGAAGGGACAGTAGATACATTGTTAGAAGTATGATCCTAGAGTTGGAGCTACCAGGTAGAAAAAAGGAGATTGATGGATGCAGGGTAGACATGGGACCTAGGACACGCTGGAGCGACTATGTTGCCCGGCTGGCCTGGGAACGCCTTGGGATCCCCCCAGATGAGCTGAAGGAAGTGTCTAGGGAGAAGGAAGTTTAGGTATCCCTGCTCCGGATTAGTGGATGAAGATGGATGGATGGATGGGAAGACATGGAGGTAGTAGGAGTCAGAGTAGGTGGAGAGAACAGAGGGATATGGAAAGGAAAAAAAATCACTTTGGCAACCACTAAAAAAAGGACAAGCCAAAAGGCAAAATAAAAGATATTGATGAAGATTCTCAGTCGTGCAGGTCATGATCAAGTTGAAAGAGGTTTAGGTAAGCAACTGGAAATGAAGATTTTTCTAGAAGACATTTCACCTCTCATCTTCAGTTCTGAAGTGAAGAGGCCTTGGAAGCGAAACATTTTCTAGAAAATATCCAATGTTGTCTCAAAACGACATGTTTGAACTGTGCAAACCTCTCGTGGGTTTGCACAGCTGTCCTCTGAGGTTAAAGAGTGACACCACTTCTTGGTAAACATAAGAATTCACTTCACAGTTTTGTTATGGTGACATGAGGTGTTACCAGTGGACAGAAGGCCAACAAGGGCAGTGATGCTTGCTTTATAACCAACAAGCTTCGGTACAATCTGCAGACAAAGAAATGGTCTTCTTACTGCTATACCATGGGTTCTCAACTGGTCAGGCCTCAGGACCCACCAGGACCCAAAGTAACTTTGCCAATTTATTTAATATAACATGTATTTCAGAATTAAGGATTGATCATCAACTTGTTCAAAAATTGTCACTTAAAAATTATAAATACTATGTTCTTTAACATTTGTTGTTGTACCCACTATTGGGTGAGAACCCACAAGTTGAGAATCACTGATCTAGCCCACAAAGTGGTGATTATATTAGTGCTACCATAAAGATACTACATGCATCACTGCATTTGTTTTTATGCTAGTTATTTCAGCATTGAAAATGACCTTCCAGAATTTATTAGTTACTTATTTTTATTGTCTATAAGACGCTCTGGAGGCAAAAAAAACTGTGTAATGACAAAGAATAAACACAAATTCAAGCCGCTCTCCAGTAAAAGTTACACAAGAGCCCTCTAGTGGCTGTTAGTGTGAACATAACAATAATGTATAGGCTGCGGCAGTGGTGGCCTAGTGGTTAAGGAAGCAGACTTGCTTCGCAGGGTTTAGGTTCAAATCCACTACCTCCCAGGTTGCCACTGAGGTGCTCTGAGCATAACACCATCCCGACCCACGTAACTTTTTTTGGGCTCACCACCCACAGGAAGGCTCACAGTATGGTGCAATGTGATTAGGGTGGCGTCAGCTGCCTCTGTGACCCCGCAACGGACAAGCAGAAGAAGATGAATGAATTAATGAATGTATAGCTTGAATCTGACAAAAGTGGCAACCCAACAAAGTGCCATCGATGGTCCTGAAAATAGAATGGTTAAAAAATGATGATTGTCCGAGTGGTTCTTCCTTAGTATGTGTAACGTGAATTCCTCACATGTCGCTCCACAGACTCGTGGATAATTCCACCACTTTCACTTCCTCACAGTCTCGACCATAATGGATGTTCTGTGTATGGGTGGGCTGATACAGCGTTAGGTGAACCTGTGATTGACAAGTGTGTGATGTGTGACAAACATCAGTCACATCTCGCAAATGACAGCCGTCCCATTTTTTCCCCTCAGCTATTGTTTGTGTGTAACATCACGCGAAATGTCCGTCCACGCTGAAAATGCAGGCATGCAATAAAACTGTTGAAAGGACCAAAGAAAATGGAAGTCTGTAGAACCGCTGTCCAAAAATACATGCGTTCTTAAGAGAAGAAATAAGGGACAGTTTGCTCTGAGATGCTGCAAACGTGGCAACCGATCCAGACAGCTGTGGGAAACACAGTATCAGTTCTGGTTCTCGCTACTGGAGACAAAGTACAAGCTATGAAATGACCAACCGTTGCATCATACCAGGGAATGATTTAGCATTCTGGTCCAAAAAGTTGGAAGACAAAGTAGTGATGCAGAGCGTCCTGGGCCTGCGTTCACCTCTGGACCCCGAAATTGCTCATTCTCCCTACGGAGCCCGAGCTAATCCCAGTTGACATTCGGCGAGGAAGAGTACGCCGTGGTCAGGTCAACATTCCATCACAAGGACATACAGGCAGAAGAAGTACCATTCACACGTCCACTCATTATCCCTCCACTGTTTTTATGCTGTTAAAGGAGCGCCCAGCTCTATTTATAGCCAACGTACAGTGCAGCCTTGTTCTCAGAAGGACCATCATTACGGACGTACCATCCCACAAAGTCACACGTCGCCGTACTGGATGTGAACGCAGCAGAGCAGTTAAAAACGACACCTAACAAGACGAGCTGTTAGACGGTACTTATCACCTCTAAACGTGCTTCGAATATCGTTTTGTGTTTAAATTCAAAACAAACCATTTCACAAAAGGGCCAGTTTTTTTTTTTTTTTTAATGCTGCTGTTGAGGGAGACAGGGAATTCATGGGTTTGTCATTTGTGTTATATCTAGATTTTTATCTCGTATTGTTAGTTTGAAAAGCCAGAATTTAAAAAAAGAGCAAAAAATAGTGAAAAAAACTTTTGGGCGTAGTTATTTAGATTCACTCCACATATGTTTTTTTATCGGCAGACACAATGTTCCATTCCAATCCACTCATTCATCCTTAACTGCTTTATCCTGTTAAGGGTCATGAGGGAGCTGAGCCAATCCCAACTGACATCTGGTGAAATGGTGTCCAGTCCATCAACAAGGACATACAGCCAGACACGCCGCCTTTCACACATTCATTCATCTTCTGCTCCTTTATCCTGTTAAAGGAGAACCCTTGTCAACGTCAACCTTAAGCCCCGTTGTTGTGTGATGTCAGCACGCAGTGTCATTATGAATAGAAAAAGAAAAAAAATCCCAGATCTCAGCCAGAGGTTAAGTGCAAAACACTGTATAACAGGTGTTTTAGATGACGCTTTTCATGCTCAAAACATTATTACATATGCAAAGTACTATGTCATGTAGATTTTTTTGATGATATCTAATTTTGCTGATGTCATCCACACAAATTTTCTGGGACTGATATTGATTCATACCATTATTTGCCCTAAAGTTGAGTTAAAAGTCTAGGAATTCTAAGACAGATTCCAGCAAATTAGGAAAAACCCATTTTTGTATTATGGGATTTTTGTTGTTGGAGGAAAAAGCAATAATTTCAATTTCAATTTCAACAATATTACCTAATGCAAATAAAGGGTGGATTATATCAGCTGACCGATACTAATGAACACCCGTGCATTAAGTAAATGTGAAATCAAGATAGATTACTTTTCAACTGGACATTTTATGGGTTAGTTGCTAAGGGCCAACATTGGTTGAGCCTCCACACATATTTCATTGGGAAATATCATGGAGCCAGAATAGTCTCAAAAAGGAACACGGACCCACTCGCGTATTCTAACAAGAACACACAAACAACGCTTCACACTTCGAAATACGGTGTCGTACGCACAACAATTCGCGGGCGTAATTTTGTAATTTTACGCTCGGAAATCTGGTGCGCGTAAGACGAGTCTCAAAAATAGAAATTTGCATGCTCGTAGTTTCACAAATTAAAAGCACTATTTGCATGCGCGTACCACATGTCACAAACATATTTTGATGTGTGAAGCGTTGTTTGTGTGCTCTTCTCACAATATGCTCACGGATCTGTGCATACACGTGTATTCCTTTTGAAACTATTCTGGATCTATAAAAAAATACCATGGAACAGCAATAAACTTGCAAAAAGTAACAATTTTCTAGGTTAAATCTAATGCAAATCGTCTTTTTGTTTAGTTGTTACACTGGTAGGAATTGAAGAAATACACAAATATTGTCTCTAACAAGAGGTAATTGAATAAAATATCAGCCTGTTTAGTAGAACACAATGCTGATAAAAGACACATAGTTTTTCACCCACAGAATTAATTGTTCTTCCTTTCATGCTTAATGACAATTAAAACATATATACGTATATTTCATAGATTTTAAAGGCCTGAACAAGACAATTTTCAAAGACAAACTAGTGAGCCTTGGCACAGTGGTTGGGAATCACTGGCCTAATGGCTGGCAAAGCTGATGTAAGTCAATGTAAAGTGATCTTTTACCACTAAGATCAGGGTTGTCAACCTCATTTTGGTTCAGTGGCTTCACATGCAGCCTAATTAGATGCCTAGTGGGTCGGACCAGTCCCACCATAACCTATTTCCACCATAACCCCTATTCTTTACTCGGACTTTCGCAGTCTCCACTGCTACATAAAGTTGATCTTCAGTACCTGAGCTCCTGCACCTTCCACCACCTCTGCTCCTTGTAACCTCACCTTGGAACATTCTCCCTTTAATTTACACACATGTACCCTGTTTTGCTACGGCTCACCCTCATTCCTCTTCTCCCTCATCCACACCTCCAACTCTCTAGGTTCTCTTCTGGCTGCTGCCGACTCTCACTGCAGATCACAATGTCATCTGCATCATAGTTGATGGAGACGCCTGTCTGACCTCAACTGTCAATCACTAAATATTTATTCATATTTATTCATTATTTAATGCAAATATAGTTTTGTTGTGTGTTTGTGAGTGTGTTTTTTTACATTGTAGTGGGCTAAGAGGCAGTTGCGGACCAGTGGCTAAAGAACCAGACATGGGTCTAGAGCATGCATGGGCAAACTAAGGCCTGGGGGCCGGATCCAGCCCGCTGAGCTTCTGAATACGGCCCGCCAACCTTGTCCAAGTTAAATAATTTATTTATATTGTTATTTTACCCTTTTCCCTGTAATGCCTGTGTTTCCCTGGTATATATATATATATATATGGCTGTTATAAATGTAACATTTAAGGTTTTATACATGACTTTTACATGTCATTTATCTTAGTTCATGAACACTCCTTTAACTCAGACCCAAATATTAGGTCCAGAGCGGCCCGTTAGTCGAAAAGTTGCCAATGCCTGGTCTAGAGGGTTCTGGGTTCGAATTCATCAACTGCCAGGCTACTACTGAGGTGCAAAGACCATGGCACAGTGGTGGATTCCCTCTTTTCTTTTAGATGTGATTTTTTTTTTTTTTAAATCTGTACTAAAATGCCTGATGGCCTAGTAAGACCCAGTAATGATCCAACATTAGACTGTAGCATGTTGCTGTGTTTTTGTGACTTTTTTGTGCAGAAATAGAATCTACAAATATAATCACCAAATTACATTGGCCTCTCTGTTTTATAGGGTCTTTATTTGAACCAGGTAAAAAAACATTAGCTGTGTTACCTTAGAGACAGTGTTGGCGAACAGCAGAACTACATGGTAAAATATATTGGATTTCACTTCTAAATGAATCTGTGTCTGTGGTAGAAAAAAAAAAAAAAACACGGTCCATCACAGGCAGTTTAATCATCAGTGACAGAGAACTGTTCACACTCCCTTTCACATCCCTGGTTTCTGAGGTTAGGGGAGTCAACTGATCTCTAAATCTGCATTCGGTTCTGAAAATTTGTGCTGAGAGACATCCGCCGCTGCATGAGCAAAATTACATTTCAATAAAAATACAATCTGACAGTTTTATATTTATAACCACAGGTCTCTCTACATCTGACTTTGATAGGAACACAGCTGTCTTTAGAAAACCATATCTCCGACACCTAGGATTCGCAACCACATACGCCGTACTTAACAGTTTCAACCCCTGTCAGATATTTTCTCACTTTCTTCTTCTCTCTCTTGCCTTTTGTCCAGATTCATGAATCCAGCGCGTTCGAATCCCTGTGTAACTCACATCAGCCTAATGTCGTCGGATTGATAGGAGGACGGATGCATTTAAAAGGTGGACGAGCGCCGAGGAAACGGTAACGCTTTAAAATATACGCGGATACCTTTCAACAAGGAGCAGATAGGTTTTCGCCCTGTGCAATCTCCAGATAGATGGGCCATTCCAGTTGTGATCACAACCAATATATAAGAGCGGCTGCAAGCCCGTTTGTTTAGGCTGCTCTGCAGAAGCTTTGAAAGATCGCAGACAGCCGTTGGCCCATGGGTTGACTGGCCCATCTGCTATTTGTCAGATTCCACAGATTTCCAGTGCGAGCCTTTAGATACTAGTCGGCACCGAAGCACAGCTCCCCTTGTTCTGTCGTCATCTGTCGTCTCCTGCACTGGAACTCATGCAGATTGTGTGTAAGATTAACAGGAAACTCGAGAATTCACTGCAAGCGTCTGATCTGTTATTTGTGGTTTCTTGTGATGCACCGGACATCTGTTCAGGTTGTCTTCCTCCTCAGCCCCCCTGCTCCCTGACAGTTGTCATATTTCTTCCCCTTCACAGAGACATACTACTTCTCATGTACCTGCTGTAATGGAACAGCATGTTAAAGACATGAATCATTATCAGCAGTCAGCTTGTCAATCATTTGTGAAAGTAACGTCAACAATGTTGCAATGATGCAATAAAGTAAGCAATATTCCTCTAGACTATATATACAAATACTTTGTGGAAATGAATCCTCATGGTCCACTCTAAAGAGTAGGCAGTGAAATTTACTAGGGTTTCTAAGACTGTGGCAGTGGTGCCATAGGCTAACCAACCAACACTTAATTTCCAGAGCATTTAAAAACAATTTTTAAGTATATTTTACATTTAACTGTACCGGTGGCCAAGTGATTGACAATAAGTTTCATCCCCAATAGGTTCTGTGGTTTGATTATCGGTGTAGCCACATAAAAAAAAAAAAAATCCTATGAACCGGCCCATTTTACAACAGGTATTCAAAGTGTACGGTGGGAGGTTTGACAAAGATAATTCTTAATGCTTAGGTTTATATGAAGATTAGTTTAGTGCAGTCCCAAACATGTAAATTGTTCTTTGGACCTTCAATGAAGTCTGATTTCCCCCACTTATGAATACATACACGCCACATTTTTTTTCATTTAACTTTGTTACAAATGATTTAATTACAAATAACCATGAGAAAAAGTTCAATGCCTCTGTCAAACAAATTATCTCTGTGTTTCAGATCCATCAGCAAGCCTTTTTCGCTAGACTATGGAGGCTAATGCTGAAGGACGCGTCTGTCCGGTCATATTTCTGGCAAGATGACACTGTCAGATGAACACGTATGTGTTGCCTTTACGTAGGGCCTGCTTGAAGGCCCTGAGGTCGCAATCTGATGATTGATGATTGGTCTGAGCGCTGTAAACTGAATGGGTTGTGTCCATTCACTGACAGTGAGCAGAGCCTTCACTTTTGATTCTGAAGGCTCTGGCAGATTTCATGGAACCTGACAACAGTAGCTAGCTGAAATATGATAGGATAGTTTTTATCCAACTTTTCAAAGATAGAAACATATTTTATACTAATAAAAAATAATAATACAACTTTATTTTAAAATAATTATGAATAATTGTGTTTTTCTGCAAAAGAAAAAAAAACACCACCCTCACTAAACAAAAACCTAACAAAAGTATATGTAATTAAATATATTGTTTTTCTAGTTTAAATATACTATAATGTTCTCCTGTTTAGTTGAAGACAATGCCATTGTACTGGCAGGAAC
>JAFBJS010008572.1:0-15876 GCA_016785265.1 Paraplagusia blochii
TTGTAAATGTGGGCTATATAAATAAAAATTGATTGATTGATTGATTGATTTTCATTGAGATTGAGATAAACTGCTGAGTCCTGCCCTGATGTGGTCGCCCTCCTGTGCTGCGCCATGCGTTTGCAAAGTGGTTGTTTGGTCTCACCAATATACAGATCCCTTGGAATTTTGTTCTTGGGATAAACTAACCTCTAACCTCTGTCTGAGTGTGTTGGCCGGAATGTTCTGTTTGCTGAATATCCTACGTAGTTTCTTGGATACCCCCAATACATAGGGCACCACCACGTGTTTCCTCTCGTTCTAGCCTTTTGTGATGTGTTTTGTAGTGGTTTCTTTATTCTGCCCAGTTGCGGTAGCCACAAGTTTTCAGGCCCTGTCTGATGTGTGTGTGTTCCTTTTCTATCCGCCCTGTTCCGGATGGGATGCTGTCTGCCTTAGTATGTGTGGGTTTCCTGTAGACCTCTGTGACAAGATCCCCATTTTCCCCAACTGATACCTTGCACTCCAAGAAAGGAAGTTTTCCATCCTTGGTTTCCTTTCAGGTGTATTTGATGTATTTGTTGACCAAATTGATGTGTTTCGAAAAAACCTCCACATCTTGCCTTTTTACAGTAGCTCATGTATTGTCAACATAACGAAACCAGTACCTTGGCTTTGTCCCTCTAAAGGAGATCAAGGCTTGAGTTTCTATGCCTTCCATGTAGAGGTTTGCAACAATGGGTGAGACTGAGCCCATGGCACAGCCATGCTTCTGTTTGTAGAATTCTCCATTGTGCCTGAAATGTGGTGTTAAGGCAGAGTTCCAATAGTGAGCAAACCTATCCGGGGTCAGAGTGGTTCTGGTGTGTAGCATCTTGTCCTGCCGGAGTCTGTCCCCAACTGCAGGTGAAGAGTACTCCGCATGGACAACAACAACAACAACAACAATGATCAATGGTACAGCAAATGTCCGTATCTTGAATTTCTTGTGAATAGTAGTGTAAACTGTAATCCATAATGAGTGCAAGAATTTACATTTTATCACGAGGCATTTTAATGCAGCGAACTAAAGAAGAACAAAACAGAATGGACTCAGTGAAACGACACAAGAGCAGCAGCAGCAGCAGCAGCAGTCTGAGAACAGTTAAATACTGTAAAAAACAGACAAGAGCAAAAGATATCAGACAAACTCATCGTACTGGATAAACAGCCGTCTCACCTGTTCAAAAAGCTGGTTATACTAAGGTTTGGGCCGTGCTATGTCATGTCTAATAGTATTTGAAATATGTATTTCTTGGACATTTGCCAGTGAATCACTGTTCGGTGCCATCTCTCATGTCATCAACGAGTAGAGTCGCTTACATTGTGACGATGTTAAAATGTTTGTTTGCTCATTAAAGAGGGCAGTTGACTCTTAGACTGCAGCTGTCTGCACCCATTTATTTCCCTATTGTTGTGAGAGCTAAATGAGCCCGGTTTATACACTGCATTCCAAATGATTATACAAATAATAATTTGGAAAATATTTTCTCAGATTTTCCAAAATTATCTAAATGAATAGCAGTCAACATGATTTCCAGCCACCAACAACCAGAGTACAATTCAAATGTTTTTTAATTGCCAATGACAATAGTACCTTTACAGTTTCCACACATTTCATTGTCATAAAGAACAAAAAATGGTTATGTGTGAAATTATAAACATTAGCAGGTCATGTCTGACTGAAATGTAACTGTAATCAAACACTATTTAAATCAAAACATTATCACAGGTAGAGTCACATCTGAACATACAGACCCCTTGTAGGACCTTCTCAAGTCTTCCATCCATTAAAATTGACAATTTTGGATAGTGTCTGCTGGAACAGCCTTGCAACAGGACAAAATAGCCTCCCAGAGCTGTTGTTGAGATTTGAACTGCCTCCCACCATCATAAACACTTCTCTTGGTGATGCTCCAAAGGTTCTCAATAGGGTTGAGGTCAGAGGAGGATGGGGGCCACACCATAAGTTTGTCTCCTTTGCTGCCCATTGCAGCCAGAGGTGCAGATGTATTCTTTGCAGCATGACATGGTGCATTGTTATGCATGGACACTGCCTTGTTCCAAAAAGCTTGATTCTTCCTTTTGAACCATGGCAGGAAGTGTTCGTTGAGGATCTCCACATTGGTTGTGGATGTCATCTTCACACCGACAATCTCTCTCCCCATGATACCAGCCCAAAACACTACTCCACCACCTCCTTGTTGGCTCCATAGCCTTGTTTGTGTAGGGTGGCCTTCAACCAACCATCCACTACTCCATCCATCTGGACCATCGAGGGTTGCACGACATTCATCAGTGAACAGAACAGTTTTGAAGTCAGTCTCCAGGTATTTCCTGGCCCACTGGAGCCTTTTTCCTTGTGTACAGTGGATAGCGAAGGTAGAAAAAATGGCTTACGCACCACTACAAACCCATGGAGGACCCTGCAACTTATTGACTGGGGCACATTGGAGGCACCAGCAGCTGCAAAAACGTGCGGCATTTTTACTGCTGCTCGTCATATTTGCCTGTTCGAGAGAGTCCTAGATTTTCCTTTATCAGCACGCACATATTTGTGCTCTGAATCCGCTACATACTTCTTGATAGTGGGATGATCGCAATGAAGTTTCTTGGCAATTTTGATTTTCATTTGTCTATTTGTCAACATCTATTTGTTGCTTTTCAGCAACCAAAAGGTCCTTCTCCTTGTCCATCTTGGTTGAAAATAATAGCCTGCCTAATAATGTGGAACAACCTTCGTTAGTAGTCTCCCATTTAATTGGACACACATGGCAAACTAATTAGCATAGGTGTTTGCAATTGGTTTCAATGATATACAGAGCCATGATGATGACACATTCCCATTCATGAGTTTAAACTGACAAACAAAAAAATCATACCGTACCACAGTTGAACACTTTTTGCATGATTATTTGGAACACAGTGTGATCATTGTTTGCAAAGTAATTCTTTCTAACACTAGACATTTCTTGTTTACAATAAATGATGCACAAACAATCATAGGACTGTTTCAGACAAAATGGTAAAAAATAAATGTATCCTTTTTCTATAACTTATATTGAAGTAGTGTGTTTATGTTGTATACAGTTATTTACAGAATAATTACGGAATCGCTTTAAGTGTTTGGTCAATATCATCGATATCGGCTATCAGTAAATGTTAATATCGGACATCCCTAGTTTCAATTGCTAAGTGGTGTAGCCAGTTCAAACACATTAACATAAATCAAAAAAGTGCTTCTTAAATGCCATGTGTATAATTATTATCAATCATGCAGAATTTCCTTGTTTGTGTTATCGTCACAAAATGTGGACTCTAACTAAAAACTAAACCTAAAATGCAGAAATGCTGTATTTTTCCCTAAAAATGACAAAAAAAATGTCCTTAGGTTGCAACACCTGACAAAAAAAAGTAGGCAGTAGTCCGACCCGTTATTGAATAAATAGGACTTGAGTTCAGAGACTGGTTGATAAGATTTAGTATTTTGAGACACAAAAGCTAGTGGCAAAGATGAGAACCTCTTTGGGGTGGAGAACTTCATAAGAAAGCAAACTGTTAGATAGGCTAAAACCAAATAAAGACTCAAACATAACCCCAGTTTATAAAACTCTATCAAAACCACCAACACAAAGGGGATGTCAGCACATTCTTTCTCCCTTATTCCCTAAAAAAGTGTTGATCTTTTAGATCCCCAACCCAAGGATTATACTTTTTCACCCAAGTGTAAAACATATTCTGTTTTTTTTCTCATATTCTGTTTTTAATAAAACTACGCTGTGAAAGGCGGAATTCCACTTAAAAGGTGGGGTTTTACTGCCATCTGTTTATGAAGCCTCACATTTCCAGACCTTTAAGTCACACTTCTTTTGGCTGTATTTGTGACAAATCGTTACATGCAATTACTTTTTTACACACACTTTTCAGTCCATTTATTATCATTATTATTATTTGAAGACATCCGAGTATACAGGCAGCATTGCCTTTCTCTGGCTGTTTATATTTATATTTTTCTGTGAGCTGAATAAACAGTAATCAGAGAAGGAGTGTAATTAGACAGAGAAATAAAGAAGGAGTGATGAGCAGGGTTTACAAACACCTGTCTCCAGTTTGCTATTCAGCAGCAATTGTGTAAAGACACATAACTGATTTATTTTATACACCCCATAATGTGGATCTAGTGATTACATTGCTGTGTTAAATGTACGTGTTAAGTCTACGTGTTAAACTTACGTTCCCTAACATATATCATTGAGGTAAAAATCAATAATCAATGTGAAGGAATAACAAATAAATAAATATAAATAATATAACAGTCTTTTATTCACACAGATTAATAACTGATTTGTATCTTTATGTTAGTCGTAGTCAGCTTGTTGCATTAGCTATAAAATGTCAACACATTTAAGAAAAAAACATTTTCTTAAATGTGATATATATTTTGTTTTTGGATTTTTTTTTTTTAAAAAAGCTCTTTTTTGCAAAAAAGTGAAATGCCACAAAGTGTTACACTTTGATTTGGTAATTTTTCATAGTTACAGTTGACAATTACAAGATGTTGTGAAACATCAAACAAATTTGAATATTACAGTCATTTATGCAAGTAAAAATCAATTACCAGTGTAAATAGAGGGGTTAAAGAGATCAGTATCTTACCAGTGTCTTTAAGCCTTTCTTATCTGTTTAAACAGACGTCTTCAGTCCCTAACAGATCTGCATCTCTGTTTCAGTCGACACTTGCAATAAAACGCCTATCCTGCCCTCTGGTCCGAATGTGACCTCTGAGTAAAAAAATGTTTTGCCCATCACCACCGTAACTCTTTTTTCATATAAGAGATGTGTAACATTGCTGTTCTGCAATATCACATGGAAATCCCATAGTACTCATATTGCAAAGAAATGTATGCATTAGTAGAAACGGATGAGCACTTCCCCTCTGAACAGCCCCAATGGTTTAGTGTTCTTTAGGAGTAAAAGAAGGCGTGTGCCTGTTAAAGTCAACCTTGACAGTAAGTGACACACTGTCCAAACGCCCCACTTGACCTTTCTAGGTTCTCGTTTGACCACCGACTTCAAAATAAACCACACTTACAAAATGTTTAATCATGTCTTTGAGATTAATAAGGAGGGGAAGCTTTGGCTGTTGCATTCATTTCCACGGATTTATACCTTTTTACATTTATCTTGATCTTGATATACCATGGTTATGATCACAATTATTTGTGATTATTCCACAGCAACCTTTTGATCACTACTAATGCATTAGTCCCTCTTTGCAACCAGCACGAAACAATTCAATAAAATGCCTATCACAAGGCAGAGGAGATGTAAAGTTGAGGCAAAGTTCAAAAGAAATAGCACTAAACACCATCTAGAAATCCAAAGCCATACATCAAAGTAAAACTCATTTATAACCGTCTCACCAACAGCATTTATTGTTAGCTTGACACTTATCCTGTCATTGGCCATTGTAAGCTGATAGCTCATCCCCTCTGCTCCTTTCCTCACTCATTCACTTTATCCCATCTCTAAGTAGTTAATCGCTACACAACCAAGATTTGGGATAACAATGTGCAAGAGGTTTAGAAACAAGAAATTTGAGGAGAAAGATGGCAAAACCAACCGATGTACTCCTGCAAGTCACTGAAAAAAAGTTTCCCCAGAGACACAGTAATTCCCATTAAAACAGTCTGCTGTTGTCAACACACCCTGAGAGTAACAACAGTATAAACAGAATAGTTTTTCTGTGGCTGAACATATATGGCTCTTTGCACGTGGCTTTTTGCAGGGGGAGTTTGTCCGAGCCGCCACTTTGACATGCTTTTCTTGAGGACGTGAATGGAGAAACACAGATAAATGTGCCTTAAAGCTGTCATTTGAAATTAGCACGTCATTGCTTGCGTCAGTCTCACTGGGATTTATTGGCAGTTTGGCAGATCACAGTTAAACTGTGGTTGTTTTCTTTTCCCTTCTTTTGTTTATCCATCCATCTTCGTTTACTAATCCGTTAACAGGTCATGTGGGCAGCAGCCTCTAACCAAATCACACTGCACAGCACCCCTATTCCTGCGGGTGGTGAGCCTACTGGAAGGCGCCCCTAATCGGGATCTGAACTTGGCCAGGA
The DNA here is from genome assembly GCA_016785265.1 of Paraplagusia blochii. Classification (NCBI taxonomy): domain Eukaryota; kingdom Metazoa; phylum Chordata; class Actinopteri; order Pleuronectiformes; family Cynoglossidae; genus Paraplagusia; species Paraplagusia blochii. Next base: position 6,143 of record JAFBJS010008572.1, read on the forward strand.
GGTGAACCCTGGAGCTCTACACCAATGGAAGAGACACTGCCTCCGCCCCTGGACCAACTATTCTGTTCTTTAAAATACTCCCCAAAACGTGCCATTTAAAGCAAATAGAAAGCACTGTGGAATCCCTGCAGTTACATGAGCAAAAGCAGGGGCGACTGGTTGAATTACTGCTGCTGTTGAATATTGTCCTCCTTACATGTAATTAACCATAATTAATGGAACAACTTCAAAGATACATCTTCTAAATATATCTGTCCACATTATGACATTATGAGGATATATATACACACATATATATATACATATGCAGGCATACTGGACAAAGTACTTTTTTTCTTTTACGAATGAAAAAATTAAGCACATGACAATAATCCTCCCTGACCCCCTCATGTTCCAGCAGCCCATGAACCAGAACTGTCAGGAGTGCATTTAACTGACAACTCCAACAAGCCCGTGTCTCAAATGAGGACCTGCGCAATTAGTGTAGCTGCCAATAATGCACCAACCGGTGCTTGACAGTTTCAATCTCTAGTGTCAGTCTTATATCTTGTGAATATTAAACGTTCAAACTTTCGCCACCTATACTGAGCGCAGAAGGGTGTGGGAAGGTGAAAAGAACTTTTTCCCCAAACACCGTGGAGCACTTTTGAATCCACAGCCAATATACTTATTAAATTTAGGGCTTTAAAACAAAGAGGTTTTAAAGCAGGTTCACACTAACGGCAGCAGTTCCATCTTGGAACTGGATAATGATGCCTCCCCCCCCCCCTTTTTTTTTTGGCTGTCATTATCATAATTAGATCAAAGCTCCAGGCTGACGGGACATCGATAGTTGGGGAGCTCGGAAGCATTAGTCTCACATGGACACAGGGCTTTCCCTTGGCTTCAGAACGCATCAATAATCACTATAGTGTTTCTCAGAGCTGCTTCTGCTCTGCCCTGCTCTGCTCTGAACCTGCTTAATGCCTGTGTGCCGGGCGGAGGTCAGTGAAATAATATCCGCTTGAAAAGTGGGCTACAGCCAGCAGTCACAGTCAATGTCCGCTGTCCATTATAAATAAGTTAGGGATAAAGTTAGGCTGCACTCGACGACACAGTGGAACTATCCTCCAGCTGTGGGCAATGTTTGATTCTAATATAGAATAATGTGGCAGTTTATCTCCATGAAGATGGATTAGTAACAATGCAATTCTGTGTTTTATTTTTTTTATCCGAAGATAGTCAAACCAGCTTCAAAGGAAACTTTCAGTTCATGCACTAAGCTGTATACTTTTCTTTTTGTGTTTCTAGAATTTGGTCACCACTTAAAATGTATTTGATGTTTTTTTTTTTGTTTTTTTTTTTAATGAAAGCTTTGGCACATTTCTATTGGTGAGGGAACAGAGTTGAAGTCTTCACCCACCTGCGTTCCTGAGTTTTTTATTGCGGTACACGGAGAAGATGACCAGCAGGTTACCCAGGATGTCGACCACGATCGTGAAGATGAGGAAGCAGCCCAAAGTTGTGGTGACCCACGGCGGGCGGCTTAAAACGGTGTCATTGGAGTCCAAGGAGGTGTTGCTCAGGTGAGAACCATTTGTGACCATTGTACAGGCTGCACACTACAGGCTGGACACGCCACGGCTCCTCAAGTGTCTTAGCACATGGAATCCAGAGACGCGGGTGCCGGTGTTGGTGGTGGGATTCCACAGCTTTCCAGCAGCGTCGTTCTCCACATGTTCTCGTTTGTTCTCGGTCCACCTCTTCCTTCACTACTACTTCTTTTTCTTTCTCACCCCCTTTCCCATTTGCGTTGGATGAGCTCCGGTCCTCCACTCTGTCTTCTCCCACTCCTGCGTCCGTGTGCCATCCACTTCGCATGTGTGACATGAAGCTGCAACTTCAACCCTTCCACACACCATGTGATCAAAACAGTCCAGAGGAAGAAGCGATTACACCCCCGTGCCCCAGTTTGTGTAAGAAACACTGACACTTAGTGGTAAATAGTGGAAACTGTAGCAGATCCAGCGGGTGGAGGGGTGTCCTACTTTTACCATCGAGCAGATGTGTGTGTTCATTCATGGATTTAGGTCTCTTTCTTTGTCCCATTTCAGCCCACTCAGTATTTATATTGAAGAATAATTCTTTTCTTTTTTTTTTGTTTCACCAGGGAGGTCAATTTTTTTTTCCTGGCACTGATTTAAATAAATATGGTAAGACCGTGTCCTGACAATGATTATAAATTAGAAACATAGTGAGCAAAAATAATTACTTTCTAGTGGACTCTACCAATTACCACTGAGATGCACTGAGCATCATGTCATCCTCACTCACTGCTCCCCGGGCGCTCAAAGCTGCCCAATGTTCACTTTAGTGATGGGTTTCATTCAGAGGTAACATTTTATTGTGTGCGGTGGTGTCGATCACAATGTCATAATGACAAGGAGTTTATTTTCTTCATCATAAAAAAATGCGGTGCAGTTCCTGAAAATGGAGATAGCATTTTCATAATTTCTATTATGGTAATATATGCATAGTTATTTACTGTGGACAATAGAATCATGATAGATAGGTCAGAGCCTTCACCTCATTTTTTTACAGGCACGCAGCTTCTGCAGCCTATTCAGACAATGTCAGTTAACATGACAGTTCTTTGTGATGGAAAAAGTGACATATTTGATTTCAAATTCTTGATCCTAATTCGAGGAGATATGCAGACTCCGATTTTGTCACTGACGTTTAACACTAAAGATGCTGTTAGATATATATGTTTGTATGTATGCGTGCGTGTGTGTGTGTGTGTGACTTTGGTGGTACACGCACATATTTTTCAGACTATTAGTTGCGCCAACCAAAAATGCATAATAAAGCGGGCGAAATGTCTACGGTGTGTAGGTTCCACCAGGGCCCTCTTGTGGCTGTCACGGGGAAAATAATAAACATGTAAAATTACATACAGCAGGGTTTTAGGATATGAGTTACTTCAAGCCAGGGATTTCCAAATTACGAGTAAGCAAGTTTTGCTAGATCTACCCCGCGATACAGGGAAACACCGGGTTCCTTCCTAACTCTGCCTCTGATCCCAGGTCAGTACGGTTTGTTCTCTCGATGTAAATGAGATGAGTGATGTGAGTGAAGTTTAAAACCAGAACAACTAACGGGTCATTTTAAATGTTCAGAAACTAGTAAAAGTTAATAAAATATTTCAACATACAAAATACAACAGCTGCCACATGATTGTAAAGGATTACGTGCATGTTGCTTTTACTTAATGCAACAAATGCACACACGATGCAACAAGCCAGCTTACCACCATATGATCAGTTGACAACTCAGTCCCTCACTTTACCCAAGTGTCCAATACATATGGGCCAGATGTCGATAATTGACCTCCTTGCTAAGGTGTCCTGGTGCTGTGCACTGATGGACACCCTTATGCTTGAACATGATGTCAGTTATGGACAAATAGTCACTAGCACAAAAGTCACATAAATCAGAACACAACTTAAGTTCAAACAAAGGAGGTTTCTGCTACTATTCACACTCCTCCATGTGGTATCGTTGCTGCCCACGTAGGATGTAATGTCCCCCAAGAGGAACAGTTGATCCTAAGTATCTAAACTTCTCCACCTTCTCCACCTCTGCTCCTTGTAACCTCACCATTCTACTGTTCTCCCTTTCATTCACACACGTACTCTGTCTTGCTACGACTGACCATCATTTCTCTTCTCTCCAATGTCATTTGCAAACGTCATCGTCCACGGAGACCCCTGTTTGACCTCCTCTGTCAATAACTCCATCACTAAAGCAAACAAGAAGGGGCTCAGGGCAGACCCTTGATGCAGTCCTACCTCCACCTTGAAGTCTTCTGTCCTTCTAACTGCACACCTCACCACTGCTGTACACTGCATATATATCCTGCACCAATCTAACATACTTCTCAGCCACTCCTGACTTTTTCATACAAAACCACAATTCCTCCCTTGGCACCCTGTCATAGGCCTTTTCTCATTTTTACAATAACACATCTGTACTGCTCCATCAACATCCTTAACGCAAATCTTGGATGAGTGATATTGTTTCTCACTATAAAGTGATACCCCTGTTGCAAATCTACACCTCTTTCCTCAAATTCTCTTTTCCAAATCTTCCACTTTATCCTACTGTAATTGTTACAAATCTGCACATCTCCCCTCTTGTGAATTTGCATTTAATCATTTCACCACCAGATCTCTTTGTCTTTCTTTCTTTGACCAGAGGACATACCTAGCATCTTCCTACCTGTCTCTCAAATCACTCTAGCTGTGGTATCGCAATCATCTGGAAATTCCCAAACTGTCCTCACTTCCTTTATGAAGTCTTCACAACATTCCTCTTTCCTTAACTTCAACCACTTGATCTTCTTCTCTGTCTTCACCCTCTTCCTTCTTCTCATCACCATTGTCAACTTGCACACTACACAGTTGCACATCCTATGTTGTTTGGCTACACTCTCACCTGCCACCACCTTACAGTCACTAAACTGCCTCAGATTGACTCTTGTACAAAGAATATAATCTACCAGTGTTGACCTGCCTCCACTCTTCGCATCTCTCTTTTGAAAATAGCTGTTCACCACAGCCATTTTTATCCTCTTCGCAAAATCTACCCCTGCCTGTCCTTCCACGTTTTCTATTGTGTCTGTTTCCCCCATGCTTTCCCTTAATCTTGTTTCCACATCTCTTGCTTTTGCAGTTAGAATTGTTTGTTGCTGGGTCAAACTAAAATAAAGTATATGCATTTACAATATTTAATGTTGTGGATCTCTGAAGGTCAGCGGTAGTGAGCACTCAGCTGTGGCAGGGAAAGCAGATGTGTGGCCACACTGATGCTGCATGGGTCACAGGTTAGAGCAGTATTAATAATCAAGCCTCCCCTTAAATTAGTAGGAACTATGACTGCAAGAGGAGGAGGTTTAATGGTAACACCAGTACAATGCATCAAAAAGAAAGTAGCCAACACCCACTAAAAAATTTAACAAATGAAAGACTTAAAGCTTATGCATACCAGTGTGGTGTGTTTAGGAACCCACAGATATTGTGTCTAAAAGTGATATTTTACATATTGACAGACAACAATATGGACCCCCTACTGTTGCCTTTGAGATGTGGCAGTAGTTGTTACTCAATCCTCCCCATATAGTCCAATGGTCCACGCATTCTCTCCGTTCAGTCAGTGAACGTCACAGGAAGTGAACCTCATCAGCTCATTGTAGGCTACCGTAGACTTTTTAGGAGACCGATGACTTTGTAGATAGCACAGGATTTTTAAAGAACAAAATTAAATAGGTATTATTTGGTTACCATTAACTTTTTGTCCCGTATCTGTTCCTGAAAAAAAAAATATATAATTGTTCTAGTTTCATTTCTGTTTCAAGTAAAATGACAAAGCTTTCCATTTTTTTTTTCGTTTTCATTTCTTAAACCATTTTGAAGCCCTGCTTTTTAAATATCTCTAAATGACAAAAATATTTTGTCTATACTCTACACTCAACGGATTGGCCATAATTTTAACATTCTAGGTGTTCTCATTAATAATTTGAATGTTTTACAGTCACATTAAATGATGTTACAATAAAGCTTTAAATGCACTTTTTGTCCTTTATCAACTTAAGCCTTTTTTCTGAAGTAATCAGAAAAGCTGGCATTTGTTCTGCAATAAATCGACAGCTTGTAGTGTCTGTTTGGATTGAAAGCAAAAGTAGGTCACACAATGATGTCAATAGGAAAAAAAAAAAACAAGAGGATTTTGTCTCCACACAGACAGATTTGTCCTACTAATCCCAGCTGTTTATGAACACAGCCTTTACATTATAAAGCACCGTGTTGAGGCAGACTGTCACACCCAGGTCACACGTGTTGGCAACTTTCAATGTGGTTCAGAGACACTGGTATGGCAGACTCATTGTGTCACAGCAAGGAATGATCAAACTCCCAAAGAGAAAGTTTACAATTGCTTTGCGTTCTACAAAGAGTTACAGCACACGAAGCCAAACGCAAGGCTTGAGTGGTTTGATACAGACTGTGAGACCTCAAAAACACTTAAGCTTTAAATCAAGAGGGAGCTTCTTAACCTGATGAATTAAGTTTTTTTTTTTTTTTTTATGAAAAATAAGTAGTCTTGAGTTATGGTATAGACACATATATATTTTACTAATTATATATTTAATGACCCAAGTCTGCTTCCTTAACTACTCTTGTCCTCTTAAAATATTAACATGCTCAAATTATTATTGCAAGTACTATGCAACATGTACTGTACATGAAACATTCAACCCATTAACAGTTCAAAATAGACAGACACAAATGTTTTGATGAAAGATGTAAAAAACAATTTTGTATGAAATAGATGTCCAAAATAATATCAATATTATTCACACACACACACACATATATAAATATATAAAGATCTGGGTGTCGTCCCGAAGGCAGAACATCACAGGCATTTCATTCATCAGAGAAACAACACATTCGAAGTTAAAAACAATATATATATATATATATACATATATATAAAATGATTTTCTTAGATATAATGTATAGATAATATTGATAATATCTTTGATAAATTGTATAATATATATATATATATATATATATACATATATATATAAAATGATTTTCTTGGATATAATGTATAGATAATATTGATAATATCTTTGATAAATTGTATAATAATGTATTTAGTTTTTTTTTTAATAAGGGTTATGGGATCAAGACACAAGTGACAACAACTACTGCTCTGAAATGAATTAAACTTGTGTCTATGGCCTTTACATGTTTATGTTCCTGTCTATATGTCTATGCACACACACACACACACACATACACACACACACACATATGTGTGTGTGGGATATATATAATATATATATGTATATATATATATATATATGAAGGAGGAAAAGGCTAGCAAGTGCATGGGAAAAAGCAAATGTGAAGTGTTATGGGAATGGGGGTAGTAACAATAGTGTGCAGTTACCTACTACTCATTCACTTACACTCAGACACACACACCGTTTGCCTTCATCTGCTGTTTTTACCTACATCTCATCTTTCTCATCCTCCTCCTTCATCTTCTCCACTGGGATGGTTGCTATAACAACAGCACAGCTCCACCCAGACATGAGCTGTGTATGCTGGGAAAGAGAGGATTATTGGGGTCAGTGTTCTGCGCACCCGCGAAGGCTGTCTCTCTTTCTCACACCCACTGTCATATCAAAACAGTGGTTAGTTGATAAAAATAGAGAGGGTATTTTTTGTATTGCCATGTCCTTTAAATAATTAATGAATCCACCCAAGGGTCCAACTGATGATGGGATTTGTTTATGATGTTCCCATGTGTGTTTTTGACTAAAAAAGACACCATAATTTAATGTTGCACTCTGAATGAGTTCGGAATTGGTAGGTAAAATTAGAGAGAGAGAGAGAGAGAGAGAGAGAGAGAGAAAGAGAGAGAGAGATAGAGAGAGAGAGTTTAGTTTATATATATTTATCTGGATGACACCCAGATCTTCCTCAGTATTAATGAGTATGTAGCCCTGTTGTATGTGGATTGACACATTGTACTCTCTGATCTAGCTGATTGTGTTCAAGGTTGATGTGTAATAAATATTAGTTATAGGAGGATTATATCACTGTGATCCACTGACTGTGGTGTATTGATCAAGTAAGCAAATTTTGACACTACTCCTTAGGAATACCTATATGCGCATGTGTTAGTCAGTTGTAAATAATCTCATTGAAGAAATTTTTTATCTGAATTCGAAAGCATAGTATCCACATCCCAGATTAATATTGAGGCCAAAAACTGTTAAAAAAACACTCCATTGTTAGCAGTCCTCCTACCAGGGCTAGAGGTTTTGACAAGTCACACTGGAACAGACCACAGCTGACATGTTAGCACTAGCTACAACAAAAGAGAACAACATCTCCAAGTGTGAATAAGAGAGTAGATGAATTACAACGTTAATGTGAATTGTCAATGAGTGCTGCATGTAAAATAAGGACTAATGCATGTTATACAAACCTCCTTCTCCATAACAGCTCTGTCATTTGCCATGACCAGCATGGATGGGTTCTCTGTGCTCAAGCAAAATAAACCTCCTCTGCCATGGCTAACTATTAATATTGTAACACATCTATTTTACACTGCCTTAGTTAATCAATTTTTGTCAGCCTCCTTTATTATTTACAGCATTGGACAACATCCACTTCATTAATTTCTTCAGGGCAGCATTAGTGTCCTAGTACTATCCCAAAAACCACATAACTCTCAGTGGGCTCACCACCCACAGGAAGGCTGACAGTATGAAGCAGTGATAAGTAGATGTAGTAAGTAGAAGAAGAATGAATGAATTCCCCCAGAGCATTGGCACTGTGCAACGGGGGGGGGGGGGGGGGACACTGTGGGGGGGGGGGGGGGGGGGGGATCACCACCTTAGTAATTCCTATACCATCCTAACTCATCTACATTGTTGCATGTTGCATTGATAAATTAGATGCGGAGGACAGGGTGAGATGGAAATTGTTGACTCTGTGGCAACCCCTGAAAAAAACGGATAAGTCTAAAGGAGAAGAAGAAGATTGTTGTTGTTCTTGAACAGAAATGTCAGTTTAAAAGTATAAAAATATCATATTCCAAGCAAGGAGGAAGAACCAGATGAAGACAACTTAGTAAACAATGGTAAGGAGTGAAATCATTTACTCTTCACAGGTAAGTGTGCAAAAGGTTTGTGTTTCCAAAATACATTGTTATGGCCCAACATAAAAAAAAAAAAAGTTAAACCTCTGGTTTCAACAATATAACTCAAAACTGTGGTTATGTATGTCCTCACTAATGGTCTAGTACACCTTTATTTTCTGATTTACAAATATTTTCTATTAACCTGTACTTTTTGGGTTAAAGTACTCAAAAAGTACAGGAACAAAGGCATTGGGTAATTATAAAAAGGGTAAAACAGAGAAAATACTTTGGAGCAATAGAAAATCCAAAGAGTTAACCAAATGACACAGGCAGGGTAAGATGTTTTTTTGGTTGAGACTTTGACTTTAAATAGCGAGGGGCACCACAGATCTTCTTTGTAAAACACAGACATGGTGTGTTTTCCAGTTAAATGCACCAGAAATCAGGTTTTGAACCTGTTCAAGGAACAAAACCAGAAACTTTTGGCAATTTGCTTGGAAAAAAATGCCTATTTGAAAATTATGGCAACCAGTTAATACCAGTTTTATTTCTATCTTTAATAATTATGTACAGCCTACAATCAAAGTCGTTGGTCTCATTAAAAGGCTATGGTAGCCTACAATAAGCTGATGAGGTTCACTTCCTGTGACGTTCACTCACTGAATAGAGTGGGTGGACCATGATTACTGTCACATCTCAAAGACAACAATAAGAGGTGAATGTGAAATTTTGGTTTCAGACACAATATTAATTTATTTGTTCATATTATTGATGGTGTGCGGAACATTAAACTGCCTGTCTAGAAGACTACAGTATTTCTTTGGTAGAGCGCAAACAAGCTTATTCTATATACTTTTGCTCTGCTGACTTTCTGATCAGAAAGATTTAATCATAGTTATCTTTGGCAGAGAACACATTTCATTTTGGTGCTGTATGGTGTGTCCTGACCCGTCAATTATGTTATCAGGTTTTCAATCATTTTTGTAAAAACCTATTCACATTGAGTACAATGTGGTTGTTTTCTTGTCCAG
>JAFBJS010008581.1:0-39687 GCA_016785265.1 Paraplagusia blochii
TAAAATCCTAGTGTATATGATGCTGATCCCTGCCTTCTAGTTGTGAGCTTTTTTTTATGCTGAGGCTGTAAAACGGTTCCTTAACATGCGCTGCACGATGACTACCACCAGGGCAAAAAAAAAAAAAAATACACCCAGCTTTTACATCAGTTTTCTGAAAACTGAAATCACACGGAAATCACGGGATTGATCTACGCATGTACCAAAAAAAAACGCATCATGGCATATCAAAATCCTCACATGTCTCTCACCTTTGCGCACGCACGGCTCCAAGCTCCTGATCCCAAGCTCCGCAGCTCCGGAGGAGATGAGGCGTGATGGATGCAGCTTGTGTTTCGGTCTCTATTTTCTTTAAATCCCGTGCGAAAAACACCCCTCGGTTTTTTACCACGAATTGTTCCTTGATCCGGAGCAGGATCTCAGAGACAAAAAAACCCCACAGTGCTGCAGCGGTGAAGCAGCGGCAGCAGCAGCAGCTGCCTGGTGCAGGTCAGCTACAGACTGAAACGCAGTGTCTGCTGCCCGAACAGGCAACATCACCATCTGTCATCATCATCACCAGCAGCGGCATGGAAACACAAGTCCCACCCTTCACCGCCGCGGGCTGCGAGTGTGTGATAGGGTGGAAGTGGTGGAGCGTCTACTTGTTCTCTGTGAAGTTTTTTTTTTTTTTCTCTCGTCGCCATTTATTCCAGGATGTAGTAAAAAAGAAGTGACAACAACCCGAAAAGTTTGAAAAAAACAATTAGAAAATATTACACATGTTTTAAATAGGGTTCTAAATATTTAGTGGCTTGTTTAATCTGCAGGAGTGCTGCCCCCTGTAGGTATTTTCTAATGTTTCATTTCTCTTGAATTTTTAGTTTTAATTCCAGTGAGCTTCTGTAGGAGGATTTTATAGGTAGGAAAATACTTCAGGACCCTGATAATGGATAAGCAGGTGGATGGATGGCTTTAAAATTTCATAAATATTACCCAGAGGCATAGACGGTAGCAGTGGTGGCCTAGCGGTTAGGGAACCGGAGGGTTTCAGGTTCAAATCCACCAGCTGCTAGGTTACCGCTGAGGTGCTTTGAGCATGGCATCTTCCCCACACACAACTCCCCTGAGACTAAAAGCTGCCCACCGTACACTTGGGTGATGAAATCGAGAGGTCACATTTTGTTGGATCACAATAACAAGGATATTTCCTTCCTAAACTTAAGGACCTGGGGTTTGCACCGGTACAAGGAACATAAACAAAGAACAGAAAACTTGAAGATTTTGCTTGGAACCGACACTAAACCAGAAACATTATAATTATTTTTGTTCCGAAACAAAAAAACACTTATTTAAAATCCACGTCCTTGGGACATCCTGGCTAGCCTACAATGAAGCTATTTGTCTAGTAAAAAGTCTATAGTAGCCTTCAATAATCCGATGAGGTTGACTTCCTGTGATGGTCACTGTCTCAAGAGTGGACGGACCATCAGACTACATGGGCAGGACTGACCACCAACTACTGTCATATCTCAAAGACAAAAGGTAAGAGGTAAATATTGTAGTCTGTCAATATGGAAAATGTTAGTACCAGACACAATATCAATTTATTTGTCCATGTTAATGATGGGCTCTTGGACATTAACTATTGTAAATGAGTATCAATCCCTTATAAACAGCCTTTCTGGTTAGACTGCAGTATTTCTTCGGTAAAGCACAAATGATCTACTTCTTTATATTTGCCACTTCTTTGAGCAATACGTCTAAGAGCAACTTTGAGGGAAGTGGAGCTGACATATTCAGAACTCTTCCACTACACCGTGCAGAAAAGACTCTCAATGCAGTAGTTGTTAAGAAGCCCAAATGAGTCCAAGTGCCTAATAGTCCTGACGCTCCAGCAGATGCTTTTTTGGAGCTTGTTAAAGTTAATGGCAGACCATTCTGTATAATGGAGGACTCTGGGTTGAGAGAATATAATTGGCTCATTGCAGCAGGCGATTGGAGGCAGTTTTGTCTACATCTACATACAGTATCTAGATCTTGATACATACTTGTTAAACAGCTGACAAGGAATGTAATTAATTGTAAATCCAGGAAGGATAGGTTTTTGTTCCGACCGGTTCGGGGACATGGATTTTATGGTGGAACCCATTATTAAAATACCATTTCTGTTCAGAATCAACCTGATGGCAAAAAAAAAATCCAGTTTAAAAACTTGATTTATCTACCTTCACTTGACTGCACATTTGTATCACTATTTATTTGAGCATTAAAATATTTTAGTTTTTGTAAAATAGGAAAAAAACATCATATTTCTTGAAATAACAGTTATAAAACACCACTCAAATTTAGTTTAGAATATGAATAATAAATAATCCAACAAGTGTTTACCAAATTTTCTATAATAAATTAAAAAAACAACAATTGTTATTTGAATAAATTAAAAGCAAGCATCCGGAACTGGGACCACATCCTAAATCTAAGAGTGCTTCATTTCAGCATAAATTGGACAATTTTCAGAACTAGGACATACAGTATTTATTACACCACGCTGGTATAGCGTCTTCAGGGACGTACACAATACCCTGACAGAATCTGAGATGATGGGCCCCGTGGGACAGACACATCCCCTCCAGCAGAGTCACTGAGTCCACGTCGCACGCTGCGAATATGGAGCAGAGACCTAAAAGATGCTGAAGCAAACGTGCTCTACAAACATTTATCTCTGGATGATTTGGTCTAATTGTTGTTAGAGAGAGGAGTCTGGTGTAGGAGAAGTCATTTTCGAGTCAATAATACTGCCTGAATGTTGTGCTGCAGTACTAAGGCAGTTAACCGGATTGCTGAATTTCTTGTACATTAAATAACATCTTTTTTTGCACAAAAAAAAAGCTTCAACGTTCTTTACATGTTCTTCAACATCCTCCACCCCAGGCTCCCCTGGCTGCAGTTGCTGTAGTAACCCAGACAGGAGCTACTCTTCAGCTGATTTTAATGTCGCGTGTTGACTGCCGTTCCTATGGCATTACACAGACACAAATTTGTTCCAAGCCTTTGCGAGGCCAGATCAGCTTTTAGGGAGGGTGGGGTTAATCCCCAGGTTTTCGCCTCTGTGGACGTGGATAGAGTGGAGAGAAGATAATCAAGTGAGTAAGGGCTTAACAGAACTGCAGCACCATGCAGACACCCTGTTTACATGCTGTAACAGTTGTAAACAACTAGCATTTTGGTTAATGTTGCATTGCACTTGTAATGATAATTTTGATCAGATGATGAGAGCTAGTTTTAAACTTTTACATAGATTTTATAAATACATCAAGTGAGTATATATATATATATTTATATATAGATATAGATATATGTATATATATATATATATATATATATATATATATATATATGAGCGAATATGGTATTTATGGTCTAGTCAGTGACAAATACTGTCCAGGTACTTGGTTCCATAGTGTAGCGGTCAGCACACCTGCCTCGGAAACCACGAGCAAGAATCTCTGTTCTTCTCATTTAATTTAGGTGGTGAGTTGAGGGTCATGTTTTTTTTTCCGATAAAACCAGATTCACCCCATGCAACTGTGAAAAAAAAAAAATCAGCAAAAAGTGATCCTAACTTTAAGTTTGTATATTTGTATACATGTTTATAAACAGGTTAACCTTGATTTGGTGATTATGAGTACGGTAGTTTGTTAATGTTATTGACACACTGTACTTAAACGCAGTAGGATTGAACAGAGGTAGTAAATGTCTGTTACTGTTCTGTCTGTGCTGCTGCTCATAATAATGTGAAGTAACGGGACTGGTCAGGGACAAATACACAAATACACACAAATACAATGGAGCACAAATACAATGACGCACAAAATTATACAAAGAAAATTTACGGTGGACTTCAACACGCTGACTAAATGGGTTCTGTATATATATATATATATATGTATATATATAAATGAACGGCTTATCCCGTTTTTCAGGGGTTGCCACAGCGAGTCAACAATTTCCATCTCACCCTGTCTACCGCATCCGCAACTCCAACTCCAACCACCTACATGTCCTCCCTTATCGCATCCATTTCTCTTCGCTTCATCTCTTAACTGATAGTTCCATCTCTAGGATCGTTCTTCTACCAATATAATAACCACTGTCCCTCCTCTGAACATGTCCAAACCATCTCAATCTGTCTTCTCTAGCTTTTTCTCCAAACCTTCCTGTCTCTGTTGTCCCTCTAATCACCTAATCTACCGCATCCTCAACTCCAACTCCAACCACCTCCATGTCCTCCCTCACCGCATCCAATCCTCTCCGTCTCTTACCTGGTAGCTCCCTGTCTAGCATTCTTCTCCCAATATAACCACTGTCCCTCCTCTGAACATGTCCAAACCATCTGAATCTGGCTTCTCTAGCTTTTTCTCCAAACCTTCCTGTCCGTGTTGTCCCCCTGATCACCTCATTCCTGATCCTGTCCATCCTTGTCGCCCCCAAAGAGAATCTCAGCATCTTTAACTCTACCACCTCCAGCTCTGCCTCTTGTCTTCAACCTATTCCTAGAGTCTGTAATCCATATATATATATGTATATATATATATATGTATATATGTATATATATACTGTATATCCATAACCACAAACTTACACATAAACATATGCATATATAGAGACATATAGACAGAGATATTTACATTGTACACATATTCTAAGGGCACCAGGTGACACCAGGTGAGACTAATTCCAAAGACACAGGTGACTGTGATCATGGTCATCAACCCACAGACAGCAAACAGCAGGAACAGGGGAAGACAGACCTCACAACAGTATGTTTAACAAACTACATGTTCGTTGAAATAGTGCGGTAAAATTATCAAATACACGGGGAAACCTCTGTTAATACTGTTTTATTTACCTAATACAAGTTAGAGCCAATAATTCTCACCTAAAGGCCTTGGTAGTGTTTGAAAAATGGCACCGTGGGAACTACTCTCATCATTCCTCCAGCAAAGAGAGCAGAAAGCAGTTTTGGCCATCACTCACTGTATGCCAGTTGTTACCAGCAAATCATACTTTCCCATCATTAACCTGCAGTGCTTGTGCTTTGGTCTCCATAGCAACAGCTCCATCCCAAGGAAAGGCGTTGCAGCATTTCCTCCAGTTTATTAGCTCTCTGATCACAGCCCTCCCTTCACATGGCCATCTGGGAAAACCAGTCTCACAGAGACGTGCCCCCTGTCTTACCTTTTCACCACTCTGTCATCACATCACTTTGCTGCGCTACAGCCGACTCAAGACCAGAGCAGGTGTCGTCCTTCTTGTCCGAGCTTGTTTTTGAACAGACAGGTGTTATATTAGATTAAAAGAAAGTGCTGAGAGGGATGAAATCATGTTGCAGGAAACCAAAGTGGACATCAAGGAGTGGGCGCTCGCACTCCCACATCTTAAATTAACTCTAAGTGAAACACGATCATCTTATTCTTTCGAGAGGTGGAAGAATAAAATGGTTATGAACCAGATTATAAATATCTGCGTTGCTTTTAATAGTTTCCTTTTTGACATCATGGGTTTACAATCATGTTGTTTGTAGCTCCATCTGGTCGAAAGATCTGCAGATGATGCTTTAACATGTCTGCTCTCTCTGGTCACAGTGATACCTGTTCTGCCGAGCTGGAACAAACAGTACGAATTAAAATGCAGATGTTGTTTTTGTGACTATGCACAGAAACTGTCTCCTCCTCTGCTTCACTACCGTCATCTAGTCTGCCACACAAGGAACTGTGCATTATACTGTTTTATCCCTACTGCAAGTTCACATTTATTATCTTACTGAAAAGGTCCTAGGTAACAGTCTCTGTCTGTTGCATGCAGACGGTCCTGGGTTCGAGCCACGTACTTGGTTCCAGATCTGCTGAAAAGACAAGAATTTCCCCGATGTGGAATCAATAAAGTTCAATCAGTGTCATATCTCCTAAATAGTCAAACAAACAGTGTTCAGTCTTCACTGATGTATGGCTTTATAAAAAAAAATCCATCTTAATCAGATAAGATTTGCTGATCGACATATGAGCAGGAGGGCGAGATGCAGCCCAGAAACAACCTCAGAGTGGACCATTCTGTGGTCATCTGAGAAAGTGGGAAAAAATATGCTCCACAATGGAACGGACCATAAAGTACAAGCATCTTATTATCCAGTTAAATGTCCCGCTGGATGCAAAAACATATTGTACTAGAAAATAATTTTATATTATATATTAAATAACAAAATAAGAAATTCTGGGATTTTGCTGTGAACTCCAGGCTCAAAGTGTTGTGTTGTTTCCTCTTCAGGGTGTTGAATTATTGACAAGAAATTGTTTTTTTTTTCAATTGATTTGTTTACTTCAATTCCTTCCCTGAAGTTGGCTCCTGTTTATTAGGCATTGAGAGTTCTAAATAAATGCATAACTTAAAAACTTTTACTTGATGTTTAGGTTGTTTTTTATTTATTTATGTTTTTTTTTTTCATTTTGCAAAAATGCAGTGTTTATAAGGCAAAATTAAAACGGGTGTCTGTTCTGCAGAAACGTATTTACCGAAGTGAAAAGTTGTTGCATTCAAAAAAATTACATGTAATCTTTTATTTGACTTGTGTGTAAGATGCCTTAATTGTCTTTATTTAAGTCCGAGCTTTCGTTGTACATAAAAAAATATAACAATTTCTAAGGCAGGGGTGTCCATACTTTTTTGTCTTGTGAGCTACTTTTTAAAAGAACAGGCTGAAGTGAGCTAGCTAGATTGAAGGCCACTACATTTAGCTGCAAGTAGCAGCCTGCGTGTATTGAGCCTAACGTTAATTCTATGCATGATTGGCTGTTTTAGTTTAGACCAGACATGGGGACTCGAGTCTGAGACTCGGACTCAAGTCACATGTAAGTCGCACAAACAAAGACTTGTGACTTGATTTGGACTCGCATATAAAGACACGAGACTTGACTTGGACTTGGAAAAAGTGACTAGTGAACATCTCTGCCCTCAATGAATAAGTTAATAATGAAAAAATGGTGGTCAGTGCGGGCCTTGTGGTAAAGGAGGTGGGGCAGAAGGCCTTAGGTTGCCATGTTGCCACTGAGTTGTTCTAGTCAAAGAACTGTCCTAACCCACATAACTTCCAGTGGGCTCACCACCCATAGGCCCACAGTGTAGATCAGTGTGATTTGGATGATGCCTGCTGGGATTTTCACCCGGCAACATAAGATGAATCATAAAAATTATAATAATAATACTGTATATTGATATTGTAGTGGTGCCTAATTCATTTTGCAAACTTTACACATTCAGCAATGAGAAGACAGAGTATTGTGTTGTTGTTACCACACTGTGTTTAAACTGTGTCAATCAATACATTGATAAAAATGTAGGACAGTCCCCACTCCAGCGCTGCCGTCACTGAGCATTTTCATGCTCAGGGTTTAAGGTGTGAAGTGTCTCGACTGAATTGGTCTTAATAGTCGGAGAAGTGACGAGGTCTTGACTTGTGTTTCCCCAAGTCACTTTGTATTAGTGTCCACATTAGCTGAGAGCTGTCCACTCCACAACCAATCAGACACACTTAAGGCCAGAATCAACAGATCCTTTTATAATTGTGTCTGAGCAAAGCAATTTAGACCTGTCTCTGGGGGATTGACCTTCACTGGAGAGGGGAGGTTGTTTGAGTTGATTTGTTTGGTTCCAGTTGGAAAGTGTATTTGGTGGCAGAGCGCGTTGTTTTTTGTCCAGGCATTAGCAGGTGCTTTGTGAATGCATTTACTGTATGTCGGATTATCTTCTTCTTCTTTTGGCTTGTCCATTTTGGGGTTACCATAGGGAATCACCCTGTCCCCTGTATCTTCAGGCTACCAACTGCCTCCATGTCCTCCCTCACTGCATCTGTAAATCTCTTTGTTTCCTACGCGGCAACTCCATGTCTAGGATCATTCTTATGCCAAAGAATCCTCGATCCCTCCTCTGAACATGTCCAAACCATCTCGATCTCTAGCTTTTTCTCCAAACCTCCCTGTCTGTGTTGTCCCTCCCTTCTGATTCTGACCATCCTTGACTTTCCTAACGAGAATCTCAACATCTTCAACTCCGCCACATCCAGCTCTGCCTCCCTTCCGTCTTCTGCCTATTGTATTTTACTATTTACTGTATGTTGGATGTTAACATTATAAAGAAAACAAAAGCAGAGGAAGTTGGTGTTAGTCCTGCCTGGTGACAGACACGATGATGTAATCTTCTGATCATCTTCCTTGGATGAAAACATTAAGCTGCCATGTGTTTTCTTCCATATACCCACAACGGCATGAATATTTAATTGCCATTTGTATCGCCATCATTACATCGCTGGCGCTTTTGCACAGACAGAGGAAAAAACTGTGACAGTGAGACAGTGACAAGCCGACAATCCACGAGTTTATTCTTACTCACTGAAAAACTGCTAAGAGACTGCCAGCAAACATAAATATGATATCCACTCCACTCCAGGTAGTGTTTTTTTTAAAGAAAAGCAACAACTTAAACTGTGGTCCTTGTGAGGTTGGTTCTGTCCCTGTTCCTTCCCTGTGCTGGCCATGCGTAATCAGTGTTATCACCTGTGTCGCTTGCCATTAGTCTCACTTGTGTCACCTGGTGTCCTGAGGTGTATTGTTCCTTTCCTTCACTTCTTCTCCCTAGCAGCATTGTGTTGTTTGTTCTGCTCCTTGTAGTTCTTTGAGTGTTGTTGTGTTCACCCGTTGTTGAGTTCTGTACTGAAGTTACTGAGCAGTTGAGGTATTTGGACTTCGCATAGTTACGGAAAGTAGTATCTACTGAATTTTACCTTTTGCTCCTGTGAGTTGATACGTTTTTGACGACGAATAAACCTGCTTCATTTGCGTGATACCATGTGGTCTCCGTCCTGCAAGCCATCAGAGCATAGTAGTCCTACTCCTATTATGGTAAGTAGTTTCCACGACTATCTTAGTATCTATGTATACATTGTCCTTCTACGATCTTCTTCTGCACCGTTTTCAACCCTCCCAAAACTGTATTTCCCAATCCCTCACAACTATATGGCAGAGTTTGAAATATGAGACAGATTATGTAAATAAATTAAATCCCTGACCATGTAAGCGAGGGTGGACAGAGCTGCTGCAGCCCTGGACGCAGGTGAATATATAACAGTTGGTGGCTTAGTGGTTAAGGAAGGGAACTTGGGTCTGCAAGGCCCCTGGTTCGAATCCCTCTACCACCAATCCCTCTAACTCACTACGTTGGGGCATAATTTCCCGAAGGATATTCCTAAGGGTTTGATAGAGTTATAAAAATAAAAATATAACATTACTACTCATATGGAATTTTTTTTTTAGACCACCCAGCTGTTTTCTTCAATTTCTTCATTTTAATACCTGGTTCCAATCTTTTTTTTTTTTTTTTTGACTAATATAATGATAACACCATAAATGGCTCACAAGAGTTTAATTTCAGAGCAGATATCTAGTTATTTTCAAAAGATTTCTTGAAAATAACCAAATTCACAAAAATTCTTATGTGAAATCATGGCTTTGTTCTGCCTAAAAAAGTGCTTTTAGACTTTCAATGTTTTTTGTTCATTGTATTCTTCAGGCAACAGACCTTCAATGTCCAGGGTCTTGGATTTTTTTTTTTTAACAGGAGAAGTACACTTGAACCAGTAATACTAGTAATTTACACAGATGCTACAATACATGAGCCAATAAAGTATGAGAAAAAAGAAGAGTAGAGTCAATGGTATACTTAATGTTACCAGGCTTAAGTTACCAGGTTTTTTAATCACAAAAATTATGAAAATATAAGAACTTTTCTAATTAAACTGGAATTTAATAAAAGACCTGCTATGCAGTGAAGGAGAACTGCGATGTAGAGTGGGAACACTATATCCACACAAAATCTACACGTCAACAATGAGATTTATTTACAGTTTCTAACCATCGTTTTTATCTAAGAGTCTCAAATCTACTCATACTCATAGTTATAATATCATCTGATTAATTCAACCGCACACAAAACCTATCATGAGCTTTTGCACATAAGTATTCATCTAAGACTGAAATGTGTTTCTCAGTACCCCATGCAGGTCTGTACCAGCATCTCTATGGTGATGCTTCGGTAGTCATGGCACCAGGGATATGTGTACACAGTGTGTTATGAAAGTCACAGTGTACATATATTTCTCATATTACGGCTATATGCTTTCCTTTAAGAAGACGTCGCTCCCTATAGGAACTTAAAGCGTAATTATGAGACCAGTGCCTCATTATGTACAAATAACAAAAGTTTGGACTCATAACACACAGCTGCAAACAAGTCCATACAGTGAATAGTAGGGAAATAATTTTCTTGATCCGTTTCGGAAGGTTTTCAGAATGATTTATAGCTGTAATTAGGGAAAAAAAACAAAACGTTCCTCATGTTATTTGTTTATATTCCTCGAAGAGACTTTAGTGTTCTTCTCTTACAGAGAAAAAAAACATAAGTCTAATCCCAGGTGGTAAATGAGAATCTCTCTATAATGGGTACACGTTCCCTACATATAAGGTAATTAACGCAACGTGCAGAATTGCAGAATTTCACCCTCAACTCACTAAAAGTGTGAATTGACAAAATGTAAAAAAGCAGTCACTACTTTGTTTTTAGTGGAGAGTAAATGAAAGGAAGATAAATATTTGAACTCCACAGTAAAAGGACAATGAAGGTCTTTTTATGTTCATATTATCAAGCCTTTTAACTCAAATGGTCATTTAGGGACGACGGTGTCACAACGAAACCTGAAGTCAGCTGCAGTGACATTTTTAAAGGTTCTCTGGAGGTACGGCCCCACAGGGCACCAAACACTTCCTCTCTGTGTTTAGCTGAAAAGAAATGACAAAGGTGTCCAGGCAACAAGAAAGCGCAAAGGCCAGAGAGAGCAGAGAGACATTTCTGGTACTACTCCTGCAAACCAGGAGAGGTACCAGGTGTGAACAAGGAAGAGTCAGTGAAGGGTAGGTCCCAGATGATTCTTCTCCTGCTGATGCCTTCATTCCACAGCAGGTTAGGGTGAACTGGGACATGAGTTCAAGTCTGTAAACGAGGTACAAACAATACTGTAAACTGAGCAGCGGTAGAAATCATGTCTGGGTTTGAGGTTGTTTTATTTTTTTTTCAAAAACTTGTATGCAATGGTATGCATTGGTGAGCCAAGAAATCAAAAAGAAAATGAAATGAAATCCGTAACTATACAGAACATGAAACAGCATAGTGGTGGGCAAAACATTGTCTGCTGGCCCAAACACACTCAGATAAAACACATTTATTCTGAGAGCATTTAAAATAAAATATTATTCTTATGCATTCTTTTATTAATATAAAAGACATTTTACATTAAAGTCGGATAAAAACTTTTTATCCAATCTAAAAACATATTTCACCTAGCTAGTGTTGTCAGGTTCCATAAAAATCTGCCAGAGCCTTCAGAATCAAAAGTAAAGAATGTGCCTACTGTAAGTGAGTGGACACAACCTATTCAGTTTACAGGGCTCAGACCAATCACTTTGCTAGATTGCGACCTCAGGGCCTTCTAGCTGGCCCTACGTAAAAGGCAACACGTCTGGTCCTGTGATTGGATAAGCTCTCACGGGAGTCTGACAATGTCATCTTGCAATATATTAAATATGAACTAGGAGATTTGCTAGCTGGATTCTCAAGTCCCGGTGTCATACCGATGTTATGATGAGGCATGCTAATTTGGCGTCATTGAAGGCCTATGCTTGAATTGCACAGCCCGCCACTTGAAACAACAAGCGGTGCCATAGTGCCTGAAGAAGCGGTCTTGGGTTCTCATCCACAAGTGACCACTGTGGTGTACAGAACATAGTATCATACATTGTTGAATGGGTAAAGTTTGCAAAATTAGTTGTAATGTGTATGTAAAATGCACAGTATTAATAATTAATTGAAAGTAAACTCCTTGTCATTGTGACACTGTGGTCCACACCATTGCACACAATGCAATGTGTCCTCTGTATTTAACTCAGCAAAGTGAACAGTGGGCAGCTTTGAGAACCTGGGGAGCTGTGAGATGAAACGGTGCCATGCTCAGTGGATCTCAGCGGTAACATGGCAGTTGGTGGATTTGAACCTGGAACCCTCCGGACCCCATTCAGGTTTCTTAACCACTAGGCTACCTCTGCTGCTCCAAGATAAGCTGATGAAGATGAATGAATAAATGAAGGAATAACTATACTTCCTATTTCTATATTTCTTAAGCATAAGGAGATCTGGAGTGAGATGTCTGCAAGATCTCCAAAGACTTAAATCAGGATTTTAACATTAGATTTAGTGACAGCTTGATTCCAGATGCAGGCGAAAAATCAGCTGAGAATGAGGCAAGGAGACTAATGCAAAGGACATTTTAAGCAATTAAAACTATAGTGGGTTATCTTCAAAATTAAAAACAGAAGAATTTACTTGAAATATGGTTCCTAAATCATGTTATTAGTCCGGGAGAAAGGGTTACAAGAATATACTGTTTGCTACAACATTGAAGGAGAGGCTGAGGAAACCACTATGGAGACACAAACAGGTGGACAAACAGGGATGAGGTCTAATATAAGTAACATTACTGGCTCCGTGTCAGTGTTTGTGTAGTGTGTCAACATTTATTCTTTTCTTTTTATAATTTATTTTCAGCTGATAGAACGAAAAATGACTTCATGTCTTTATTTGCCCTTTTGACTGATAAATAAAAGTGCATGTGCTCTGCCAAGTTACACTCTTTGGTTTCATTGCATTATTGGAAACTGCGCCAATTTCTCTGTTATATGATGCCCTGTTTATGTGAGAAAAATAAGACTGGGTTTTTAGAGCATCAGACTTTATCGGCATAAGGTTAAGGTCACACTTTTCTGGACATTAACTTTGAGCGCTGTGTGTGTCCGTGTGTGTGTGTGTTTATACCTATTACTGCGGGGACATCTTTTGCATCATTACCATTGCTGTGGGGACACTGTCCTTGTGGGGAGCTATTGAAGGTCACCAATGAATGAAGATGATTTTCAACTTGGGATTTTAGTTTGCAGGATAGGAATTGGTGTATTTAAGTGAGGGTAATGATTAGGATTAGGGATTCAGTTGTACTAATTAAGCTTGAGGTGAGGCAGGGGTGACAAACGTATGGTCCATGGTAGAAAACTGGCTCTGTCATGGGGTTCAATTATACCCTGCGTAATTAATGTTGACACAGAAAGGAAAAGGACAAAAACTCTGTGTTTGTGGTGTTTTGTCAAAATTTTAATTAAATACATAATACACACACACACACAAAACATGGAATGGAATAGCACAGTAGTACAATGTCAATGTATATGTGTATTTATGTATGTATGTATGTATGTGTATATATATATATATATATGTATGTATATGTATATGTATATATGTGTATATATATATATATATATATATATATATGTATATATGTATGTACAGTGATGCCTTAGCTTTCAAACTTAATCCAGTCGAGGTCTGGTTTGGCCGAGGTCTGAATTAACTTTTCCTATAACTGTATATATATATATATATATATATATATATATATATATATATATATACACATTACTTAAAGTGGGCTCACCATTCCCAGGAATGGCACTGGTGGCTGCATGTCTCCAGGTTTGATTGAGAGACAGAGTCCCTCAGGTTGCCATTGTGTGGCTCTGAGACAGGTATTGTGCAATGTGATTTGGGTGGCAGTCTTGGAGATAGCTGTCCCTAAGACCTGGTAACGGATAAGCAGATGGAGATGACTGAATGAATGTAATTGTTGAAGGGTGAAATTGTTGTAGGGTAGTTGACGTCCAGTGGGCTTACCACCTGAAGGACGGTTCATAAGGGGCTGGTTTGGACAGTGATTGTTAAAAGTTTTACCCCTGCATCTTGGTAACAGAGAAGCAGACACAGATGGATGGATGGATGAGTATTTGTACTTATTCGCACGAAAACAAGCTATAACTGTGGGGGACACTAGAAATACTACAATTTGTGGACATTTTTTTTCATTCCTTTAGGAGTCTGTCCTCACTTGGTGAGAGGGTATTTTCTAGTTCAAGATTTAATTAAGATTTGGATTAGATTCAAGGCCAGACAAGAGTTATGTCAGGATTAAGATTAACTCATATTTGTTCCAGTAAAGGTCAGGGTGTGGGGATAGAGAATGTATTGTCTATATGTAGACTTGGTCTTGTGTGCGTGTGTGTGTGTGTGTGTGTGTGTGACTGGAGATGAAATTCTTCCACTCTGCTCTTTCTGTGTGCATCCTCCAGAAAGAAACCTTACATTTCTCCCCATCCTCCCGCTCTCTCACTCTCATCTCTCCCCCTTCACCCCTCCCACTGCTGCACCGACTGAACAAAGACAACTGTTCTTTATAAGCAACATTGCACGTCTGAGATTTGGAGTCAGCATATGTTGTGTTCCACTAAATGCTGAAGACAAAGATAGCAGCCTCTGCTGCTAATGTGTGCACGTCTGTGGGAACCAGAGAGAGAGAGAGAGAGAGGGAGGAGATGATGTGACGATGATTTCGGTGCTTGTGCCCACTCTGTCTCAGTTCAGTCCCACTTTAGACCTTTCAAAAAGAGTCACAGAGAGAGAGAGAGTGCTGCAGAGCCCAAGCAGCCGTCTCTGTAAAAAGCGCTTTATGCAGCATCTTTTCTTGTCCCCGACACTTCACTTCTTTGTTCTGCTGCTCAGGGTGACTCCACTTTAAAAAAAACATGTGAATTTCACAGAAACACTGCACTCGGTGTGTCATGAGGATGAGATGCCATCAGGAATAGAGCAACCACAATCGGCAGTGATTTTTTTTATTTATTTTCTTGATTTATTTATTTTTTAACCTCGGTTGAAACACCTCAACCGGGTGCCGTTTCAGAGGTTCATATATAAGTAAGACAAAAAAAATCCCAGTGGGAAGGGAACCGTTGTGTTAAATGACAGACAGTGGGTTGCCCCATTTGGGAATAAGCAAGGTGACTTAAAAATGATTAAGGCCAGAAGGGAGGGAGATTTGCATGAGAAGGAAGCAATGATGGAATGTTCTCCCTTCTGTCTCACCTCTTTATGTCCATATAAGGCAGGACTGCGGTGCTGGAGGCGGACAGGGCGAGTTTACCACTCACTTCTGTGATGATATTATTTTGGGGGACGGGAGAATGGGGGGTGGGGTGTTGCCTCATTTGCTCGCCAGGCGTCTGGAATATGTCGCACTCCTTTGTTTGCTTCTTGTTATTATTTTTTTTATGTTATTGTTATCATACATCAATACACATGACCTATAAAGTGAATGAGGGAGAAAACAATGGCGCCGCAGAAAACAGCAAAGCAAACACGTAGTAATTATTCCTACCGAAAATAATGACATTCATTATGGGTTGTCACTGTAATGCAATGGTTATGCATGCGTAATTATCAACGTGGTACGTTTGACCTTTTAAAGAATTGCTTCAGGGTTCAAGCTTCCACCTCCGAAACAATATTGACTGTTACATTCAGCTGGTAATGGAAGCATTTAGTTCAGTTTCCTGAACAGCTAATGTACAAGATGGAAAGTTACAGAGCGTGAAGAAATAAGGATGGCATTACTCCTTCTATTCCCTGCAGTTACTGGAGACCAAGGGCTGTTGAAGGGCTGGGATTTGTGGATAGTAAAAAAAACGATTTTTACAAGTCTTTATATCTGCCTGGCAGTCATTGTTTCCCAAGAACTGGGTCACAACTCGCTTACCTTGCAAGAGATTTTTTTTTAGGTCCTCTTGCATCATATTTCCTAAGAGTCATCTTTTTGCTGCTTCAACGACTGTTTTTCATTGTTTAAAAAATAGAGTGATACTTATTGTTCAGGTATTACATGGGCAACAATAAAATATACTCATTAATGTTTACCGATTTACCTATAACGTGTATTGACATGGGTAGCAAGGACTTAAAATACAGGTCCTTAGAAAAAAGATGACGTTAGGAAAACCATAATAATTGTTATTTTCAATTTTCTTCTTTTAATTTTGGCTCGTCACAAATGCCAGATGGGCCACATCTGCCCCTTGGGTCGTACTTGACCCAGGTCTGGTTCAGAGACAGATACTGAGTTTCTCTATAGAAGTGACAAGGAAGGACAGGATCAGGGATGAGGTCATTAGAGGGACAACACAGACAGGATGGTTCGGGGTAAAACCTCCCGGAAACAGCAAATCATCCTTTCCCATCTCCCCATGTTCTCTGTATCTTCTACTCTAAATCCAACTACCTCCATGTCCTCCCTCACTGCATCCACCAATCTCCTTTGACTCCTACCTGGTAGCGCCATCTGTACAATCATTTATCTACTAAAATATCCATGGTCTCTCCTCCGAAAATGTCCAAAACATCTCAATCTGTCTTCTCTAGCTTTTTCTCCAAACCTTCCGGTCGGCGTTGTCCCTCTTATCCCCTCATTCCTGATCCTGCCCGTCCTTGTCTCTAATAAAGACAATCTCAGCATCTTTAACCCGTCCACCTTCAGCTCATGCATCATGGTTGGTCTCGCAACAATCCTGTAAACCTTTTTCCTTCACCATAGCTGACCACAGCTCCATCCTGCCTGTTCTTAATACAATGCACTTTGATCGCACTACTGTTGCTTTATTTAGAAAGCTTTACCTCCATAAATACATTTCTTTTTTAACCTCAGCCCTCCCCCCAAATATATAATACCAAGAATGCCCAAGCCCCCAAAGAACTGGCCTATTTATTCAAGCCTAATATAAAGTAAAAAAAAAAAAAGAATGTTCACAACATAAAATAAACAAGAAGTTGCACAAACAAGAAGTGCTGCCGTTAGCAAAGTAGGCCACATATAGACTAAGTTGTTTTTTAAATTATTTTAAAAACTTTTCTGCGTATTGTTTTCCCATGTGTCAGGACAAAGAGTAAAAAAGGGGGCACAAATCAATCAGGATAGGCAGCAGCAGAATAAAAGATAATGATCAGGGAAAACTCTCCCAGCAGCACAGATCAAGGTTGTTGTTGTTTTTTTTAGCAGGGACATAACCCAAAGTAAACTTGAAAACCGATGAGGAACTATCTGCAGCAGGCCAACAGTGCAAGTATCGGGTTCTGAAGGTAAAACTGAAGGACAAAATCTGTGCCACAGGACCATCACTTGTCAAGGCCTAAAAAACTGACTAAAATATGTGGCTTTGGTTGTTTTTTTATTCTGCTGGCCGTGGATCACCTCTGTTTTTCTTGGATTGTGTAAATAAAGTTCCATATTTAAAATCTATCTATCTATCTATCTGTCTATCTGTCTATCTGTCTGTCTGTCTGTCTGTCTGTCTATCCATCTGTCTGTCTGTCTGTCTGTCTGTCTATCCATCTGTCTGTCTGTCTGTCTGTCTGTCTGTCTATCCATCTGTCTATCCGTCTGTCTGTCTGTCTGTCTATGTGTGTATCTATGTGTGTATCTATCTATCTATGTGTATATATATGTGTATATGTGTATATATGTGTGTGTATATATATATATATATATTTGTGTGTGTATAAGACTAATTCATACTATTTTAAGAATTTGGTAATATGTTCAGACCTTTGTATATAATCAAGCCTTTATATAGGTTTTCAGACATTTTGTATATATTCAGTTTTTTGTATGTACATGAACACATTATATATATATACATATATATATATATATTTAAACTTCTAGTGTATACTTTTGATTTTTTGTATATATATTCTATATATATAGTATATATATATTCATTATGTCAATATATTTCCAGTCTTTTATATGTTTAGTCAGACCTTTGTTGGTATATTTGTTTATATGGTATATGGCCATTTTCATTTTGGTTCACTAATATATTAGCAGTGTATTGAAGGTACTTGGTGATTATTTGTTTTCACATTTTTAAGTCTATAATTGCACCAAACTTATTATCTATTATCTATCCATCCATCCATCCATCCTTTTTAGTACGTGGAAAATTAAAGTTGCTTTGTAATTTGAGCAGAGAGGAAATTTATCAAAACTTTGCAACATAAGAATTAAGGACTACCATTGTGATTGACACTAGAATGTTCAACCTTGGTGTTAATATTTTCCATGGACAGAACAACAATTAATTTTTACTCAGACAAACAACAACAATGTAAACTGTTTTATAAAGTTCTGTAAAATGATTATTCATATAATGATAGAGTAATGCAAATGAAGCCAAACAAGATTCCACAATTCCCACATGAAATGACCTTCAAGAGGGGGAATTTCTGCTGTTCTTCATTATTCAAAGTCATTAAGAGCAATTTTAATGTCATCTTTGAGTGATTGTTTTAAGCTGCGGTTCCTAAAGCTTCATTAGGGGAATTTGTAAACCAAATAACAGTGTCTGCGGCTGAGGACACTTGTAAACCTTGTCTGTACTGTGTCTAATAACAACCGCAGTAATTGGAAAACACAAGAGATTAGAAAAAAAAGTGATCAATGAAGATCACTCGTTGAAGATCACAATGTGGCTCTGAGTGAACTGATTCAACTGTGATACATGTTTATCACAATAATTACATCAGTATAAACCCATAAATGTGTGCATCTAATCATCTCTAATCTTTTCTTCTTCTTCTTCCTCTTCTCCTTTTCCTTTCGTCTACTTTCCTTTCACCATTACTAAGAGGTTGCTACAGCAAATCGTCCTTTTCACCAACTACCTCCACTCTATCCTTCCTCAACATCCTCCTTTGTTTCCTACCTGGTAGCTCCATCTCTAGGATCATTCTTCTATGCACGCACATGCTCTCTGAACATCTCGATCTAGCTTCTCCAGCTTTTTCTCCAAACCTTGCTGTATGTGTTGGTAGTGTCTCTAAACCAGTCCTGGACAAAGTGCAGCCCAAGAGCCAGATTTTGGCACTTCTGGCATTTTTTTCCTACCCACCAAACTTTTTGAACTATTTATTTCTGATTTTATCACACTTCTCGCTTTTCACAGCAATGGCAGCATTTTCCCAGTAGATAGCATAGAAATATCAAAAAGCACTTCAAGATTTTAGTAACTTTATTGATGACTAAAATGTCAATCTCGTCATTTATTTATGCATCTGTGTCCAATTTTGGAAATATTTGCCCATGACTGCTCTTAACCATATGACATGGCTGGTCTCACAACTATCCTGTAGCTTTTTATATATAAAACCAAGCAGATGATGATTGGCAATATGGTGGAGGAGTGGTTATTGCTCCTGCCCTTAGAGCAGTGCTTCTCAAGTATTGTTTTCTTCTTGCTATGGGGGGTGTAACAGAATATAATTGAGAAGCACTGCCTTTGAGCAAATCATGAGTTTTCTGTTCGTAATTTGTGTATTTTCACACAAATATAAAATTAATCTTCTTCTTTTTCTTTCCGCTTATCCCATTTTTCAGGGGTTGCCACAGCGTGTCAACAATTTCCATCTCACCCTGTCCTCCGCATCCTGAACTCCAACTCCAACCATCTCCATGTCCTCCCTCACTGCATCCATAAATCTCCTCTTTGGCCTTCCTCTTCGTCTCTTACCTGGTAGCTCCATGTCTAGCAATCTTCTCCCAATATTACTTTGTCTTCGACCAACAGTAGTCCAATTTCCAACAGTACCCTGTAGGTTAACCGCACTGTTGGTGGTCGTTGTTAAGCCGGGCACCCAATTGATCGGGTATGGAAATCTTTTTGTTGACTCGCATCATAGATTTGGCTACATGTTTTTACGCCGGATGCCCATCCTGACGCAACCCTCACCATTTATCCGGGCTTGGGACCGGCACTTAAAAAACACTGGCTTGTGCTCCCTAGTGGCTGGGTTAATGGAATAAAATTAATGATTTAAAATATTAAAGGTTCACCCTGCATTGACCATAGGTTTTATTGTGAATGGGGTTTTTGTGATGGCCTGGTGATCTCTTCATTTCAAATAGAAATGCATAAATAAACTAATTAGCATCAGATATTAAGCCACATTTTATTAGTTTTTCCATATGTCAGATGTCCATGAATGCAATTATATTTAGAGCCCATCAAATCTGTATTTTTTTTATTTTTTTTCCTTCCTCACTTACCATGCTGTCAATCATACGCTACCATCGTTTAAACTGGAGGCGTGCTCCCAGCTGCAGTCTCTGTGCAGAATTCCCCGTCAATGTCAGTGTAACTGATTTCCTGTGTCGGTGCTGTCATGAGGAGTTTACATGTTGTCGTAGATCGGTTTTACGGCAACCATGGAATAATTCCCATCATCTGTCTCCGACTGCTACATTCTCTAAAGACCTCAGTGTATTTGTTCGGAGGTTTGTTTAAAATTAACATTTTTTTTCCCAGTGTAGTCGCTCCTGTTCCCTGCTGTCCCAGGGACACAGCTCGAAGATTAATTAGACCCAGCTCCATATCTGTGACAACCATGTGACTTATCCACTGCCTGCCTGCCATGACGCTGTTATCCCTTAAACTCCCACAAGCTCTGGTTCTGTTCACAGATCACATCCAGACAAACATGGATTTTAAATATTAACCAACTTCGGAGACATGATATAACACACTCTGTGGGATAGTTATAAGGTGGTAAGATCCAGTGCAGCGACGTTAAAGTCGCAAATCGACCATCGTCGACTCACAGACACATCATTAGAGAATTAATGAGTGCGGTTTACAGTCAAAGGGGTAATGAGGGCAAAGGTTCTGCACAGAGAGGTAATTGTCAGTGATGTAGGTCATGGTTTATTCAGAACGGAACGAACAGGCATGTATAATAGACGAATGTTGGTTTTGCACATTTTGATATGATCTAGAAATTTGGAAGAAAATAGTGGTTTAGTTACTTATTCTGAGCGAATGTGGCAACATTTGGTATCGTGATCTACTACAGATTGCAAAGGAGGAGCTAGTAGATCATTGGCAGATCAAATACAGAAATTCACTCATTTATCTGCATTGGGGGGTAACGGGTCACTGGGGCGGGTGGCACCACCCAAATCACCCTGCTCCATACTGTGAGCATTCGTGTGCGTGTTGAATCCTCTGGAAATTATGTGGGTCTGGATAGAGCTATGATCAGAGTCCCTCAAAGGCAACCTGGCAGCTGGTGGATTAGAACCCTGAAATCTCGTGGAGCCCAGCCACACACCACTACTCATCAATGAGACACCAGTGGCGATCATTAGAAGCAACCGGTTCCCTAGGGATGAACATCACAGACAACCTCGACTGGGCACCAGCTCCCTGGTGAATGGAGCTCAGCAGCATCTACATTTCCTATGTGGGATGAGAAGGCCATCCCTCCCTTGACCAGTCCTCTCCATCTTCTTCAGAGAGACCATTGAGGGCCTGCTGACCAGCTGCTCGGTCATGTTCAAGAGCTGCAGGCCTCTGACTGAAAGTCTCTGTAGTGAGTGGTCAAGTTGGCAGAGAAGATCATTGATCCCCATGTCTTCCCATCCAGGACGATCTTCTTGATGCTGCATAGCCAGAGTTGCAGCATCAATGGTCTGTTCATCCTGCTGGTGTCAGGAAGAACAGACCGAACAGACTGATCCAGGAACAATTTTTTTTCTTGACCATCAGACTGTTAAAGGCTAATAACCACTCACGTTCAGCTTGAATGTCCAATTAAGATGCAAAACTAATATCTTAATTTTTGTATTGCATTGATTATCGTTCCAATGCACTATTCACTAGGCACAATACACACAAATACATACACATGCTACCTAAGCCAATGTATATCCATTATATATATATATTGTATGTATATATATATATATATTGTGTATATATTGTATATATATATATTGTGTATATATATATATATATTGCATATATATATATATATGCATACCCACATGCATATACAGCTAAAATACAGCAATGAGCGGCACATACAGTATGGTGTACAAACACATTAGTAACACACACTAAGGACATAGATAGACTATTCTTTAGTATATTAAGTTGGTGCAAATAGAGATATAATTGTATAATAGAATATAGAAGCAATGTGAATCAAGATTGCGGTGTGTATATATATATATATATATATAGAACTATCTACAGTTATGGGGTTATTGCATGAGCTCCCCCACCACCGGTCGTTTGTACTCTCTTCTTCCCCTCAGGGACAAGTTAAACAGTTTGATTGCCCTTAAGTACTACTTATGTTTTTATTCCCCTTCCATATATTTCTGAGTCAATACTCTATATCCTTATTTATGGTTACATCAACAGTGTACTCATCCACCCTTCCACAGTATCTTTATATATCTAAGGCTTTCAGGACTTACCTTGGTCATAACTTAAATGCATAGAATATATATATATAGATTGTATTTATATATATAGATGTATATATATATATATATATATCACACACACATATATATATATACATACACATCCATATCTCACAGCCAGGCCGACTGTTGGTCTGATTTATGTGCAGTGACAATAAAGATAATCTAAGTCTAAGTAGTTGTGACCATATACTGTGAGATCAAGATTATATTTGGATTTACATTAATTATTCAGTACTCCATATAAGCTGGGCCATTGCTTTGGTCTCTTGGGGCTCCAAGCAAGATTGCACTGGAGGCCCCACCCCATCAGTGCACACAGCAAAAAAACTGTTATGCCAGAGCCCCCAATGGCATAACAGGGCCTCAAACAACTACCTGGCTTCAGGTGCCACCCCCGGATATAAGGTAACAAAATGTTGTCTAACCCTATTTTAAATGGCAGAGAACATATAAATTCCACATTGAAGCAGCATAAGCAAAAATACTGATGAGCTACAGTAGGTAACACAATAACTTGTGCTACATTTATGGCTGACTAATTGCGTATTAATTAAAGTGGAAAAGTACCAGGGTTCCCCTGTAGGGCAGGGGAGGCCTAATGAGCAAAAAACTAAAAATGACACTGTAAGTCGGACAACTGCAGCAGCAGAAGTTTGAGTTCACATCAGGGTTGCAGTGTCATTAGATTACTATGCTATCATCCACCTTGGGCTACATTTATTCCAAAGACGTCCCTGTTCATTTGACCCAGTGCCAAAGGTGGCCAAGTCATGCCAGAAATACTTTTAAGACTGCTGCATAATACTGGGTTCCCTCAGTCCACCCTGTGGTGGCTTCCTCCACCATGGAAATGAGCCAGTGTGTTCAAGCATGTCTGTAGTCTCCAGTGCAGGGTATGGTACCATTTGGTATTTAAATGGGTCAAACTGTGCTGATTTATTCATGCTCAGAGTCTTTAGAGCTTTCAGGCTAAGAGGAAGGCTGAAGGCAAACCCTCTGAGCATAACTCATCTTTAACCACTCACATCTACGACTTGGGATGTACATTATCTTATTTTTTATAGCAATTTTTCTATGCATTTGGCTGAGGTCTTTGGCCACCATATATATTTTAATATGCACGTATTGTTTGTAATGACACACTTAAAATTTCCTATGGGATAATTTACACATTTTAAAGGGAAATCGACTCCCTGTAACTACTTTTTAGTCATGTCACCTTCGGCTGATCTGCTAAACACAAGTTCAGTTCAGTTGTAACAGAGTATTCTGCTGACATGACAAGTGACAAAAACAATTTATTATGATTACTCACAGTGGAGCTACAGATGAATCACAATAATTGTGATCATGATTAATTGGCATGAATCAGTATTAATCAACTTTAACATTCCACAATAAGTGGAGAGAGGAGGGAAATAAGAAAAGCATTTCCTTGTTATTGTGACAGTAAGCTCCACCCCACTGCACATAACGAAATGTGGCCACTAGGGGTGTGAAGATTAATCGTTTTGGATTGGTTATCGATCTGTGACCTACACAATCTGAGTGTATCGGTCAATAAAGGTCTGAATGGTTAAAACGCAGTAAAACGGTCCAATGGTTCGGATTATTGTCCGTGAATCGGTTTCCTGCTCCAGTGCCCGCCCACTCATAGACGTTTAGACATAGACGCGACATTGGCTACTTCCTCCCACTAGAGCGGAGAGCCCATAGAAATGTATACATCTAGTCACACGTGTCAATGCAGGTTGTGTCACTTGGGATGTGTAAACTGTGATGTGGGCTGATTTGATAGGAGTTCAGGTAGTGGGTATTACTCTGATCTTGTCTGATCGTAGACAACACAGACTAAATTTACAGCTTTTCCCATTTAAAATCAAAGGCTTGGACATCATTTGTTTTTTTCAAGAAGGATGAAAAATTAGAAAAAAGCAACGCAATTTACTGATTCCGTAGAACCACAATGGAATACACTGGAGGTCCAACAAACCTTAGCAGTCACCCAGAGAGACGTTGAGAGAAGTTGGAGGAGCGGACAGAATAAAATACAAAAGTTTTTCCAACCGCAATTCAGCAATAACTCGGCAAGGTCCAAGGCAACAACAGAATCTGTCACTCGTTATATTGCAAAACAATGTCCTGTGTGACAATCTGGAGTGTTACAGGAGTGCTGTCTACAGCTAAACCTTTCTAAAACTGTAGGCATGTATTTCACTAAAATAAATTGAGTGTCACCTGATCCTGATATACTTGTTAATGGAGATGAAATACAAATTGTCGATCAGTATATAGTAAATATCCTGGGTTAATATTAGATTCATAGCTCTCCTTTAAAGGCCATATTGACAAATTGTGTAAAATTTCTTAATTATATAAAAATTGTTTATGCATATGTTGTGACTTGGGGACTACAGACGAAAACTAGCCTTTGGCTAATTCCTTCTTATTTAACCATGTGCAATCAGATGTTTATGAAATTGCATTTTCCCCTTTTAAATCAACTAAACTAAAACTGTATAGTCTAGTTGATAGCGGAGTTGCACATTTTTATTGAATCGAACTGAACCGAATCAGATCGAACTGGAACGATCGGAGTCGAAATATTTTTATGAATCGTTGCTGAATCGGATTGTAGCTTGTGAATCAAGGTTTGAATCGGATTGTTACGTGAGTGAAAGATTCACACCCCTAGTGGCCTAGTCACCCATCACAGAATCGAACAGTGGGCAGATTTGAGTCCCTGGGGAACAGTGAGTAGAGATGGTGTCATGTTCAGAGCAACTCAGTGGTAACTTGGCAGTGGGTGGATTAGAACCTGAAACCCTCTGGACCCCAGTCACAAGCATGTCGATTTAAGTTAATTCAACAAATTTGTTTCAGGGTTGCAGTGGTGGCCTAAGGGGTTAAGAAATCACTTCGATCCGGAGGGTTCATGCTCAAATCCTGAACCATGTGGCAGTGTGATTTGGGTGGTGCCACCTGCCCCTGTGACATGATAAGCAGATGAAGATGAGTGAATTCATTTGTTTGATTAACCTCAAAATTACACGTTGATTTTGACAGCCCTTGTGTTTAGGTTTCTACGTTAGGCTATTTAAAAACATGATGAACCAAAATGATCACCTCTGAAAAAAACAGCACCTCTTTGTGTAAATTATATCTAAAAAAAAATGGTGGTTGTAATAAAAACAACAATTAATGCATTTAGGGAAGTGTAGGCGTGTAAATGCACAAATTAAAATGTTTTATTGTGCATCATTGCAGGAAAAGGTAAAATAAAACTCATCATTTTAAGAAAATCTTACACAATGGACCCTCAGTCAGATGAGCCCCTCCACTGAACAGCCCCTCTGCCCTCTTGCTTCAACTTGCAGGATGAAGCTTCTGCTTTCATCAAGAATGAGTTTTTATTTTTTTTTTCAAAAGAACAATGGTACCACTGTAGGCTGCACTTTAACAGAAGAGCTTCACTTCAAACATGGACCAGCACATCCACCAAAACAAAGGAAATATATAGGGAAGTGTACAAAACTTGAAAAGTGTGGAATAATGCAATATACGTGTTTGGTCCTGGGTTCATCTTTGTGAAGTGGTACAAAAAAAGATTTTAGTCATGCAATTCTCTTGAACTATATATATATATATATATATATATATATATATACTCTCTTTACAAGTTTTATATATATATGTATATATA
Source organism: Paraplagusia blochii (assembly GCA_016785265.1). Lineage (NCBI taxonomy): Eukaryota > Metazoa > Chordata > Actinopteri > Pleuronectiformes > Cynoglossidae > Paraplagusia > Paraplagusia blochii. The sequence goes on from JAFBJS010008581.1 coordinate 26,049, forward strand.
TATACATATATATATAACTTGTAAAAAGAGTGAATGTGCAAAAAAAAACCATATATCCATCATTGTAGAACAGGCCTGGGCAATTATTTTAATTTGTGGGCCACATGTGGTACTAAAATTTGAGTCAAGGGCCAGGTCAGGATCAGAAAGATTGAGTATTTCCGCGATAGAAGATAAATGAGGAGTAAAGTATTGAATAAAAGCAAAATGCTTTAAGGCTCTTCAGACTATATGTTGGAGAAATGCTGTCTTTGCAGGAAAAAGGTAGAAGGATAACGATAATATAAATTAAAAGTACAATTTGGACAATTCTGGCGGGCCTAAATATAATGCCGAAAGAGCCGCATATGGCCCTCGAGCCTTAGTTTGCCCAGGTTTGTTCTAGTGGGTTTATCCATTCACGAGTTAGTAACAGGTTAAGGTAGTATGGGAAGCTATAAATCAAAGTTCTTTACTAGTACAGATGAGTTCTCATCTACTACTATTTTGCAATCTTTTTATTTCTGTCTTCTTTCATCGTCTAGCTATCCTACCCTACCTGCTGTTTATCTAAAGCGCTGCTTAACTTCACCTTATTGATTGTTAACACTGACGATCTCTTCAATCTTCAATAACACATCAGTGTGTGTGCTTGACTGACCGGCCTGCGGTCAATATGCTTCTAAACAAATATGGGCTCGTAGTACGTTCCACATATTGACTATACAGCATTATGATTTCATTTGCTTGAAAATAAAATAAAATGCAACCCAGCGGTAAACCATTCTGTGTCGATGTATAAACTATAATGTAATATATATCACTCAACTTTTTACCAGGTCGTTGTCCAATATAAGATTGTAATTAAAACTGTGGTTGCAGAGGTTTTTACCAACACATTAGGCTGGGGACCTCATGTCCCTGGAGTCTCTATTCTCTCCCCCAGTGATCCCATAACCGTGAACTGGACTCTGGACTTTGCCTCCATATTCTGGCCCTTCTCCACCTGGACTCTATAGTCAGTGGACTGGACCCAGGACTTTGCTATGGATTTAATTTCATTGTCTTCTTGTGGCCCGTCTGTCCATCCTGTGTGAGAATCCCCTACACCAGTGGTGTCAAAGTCATTTTTACCAGGGGGCACGTCAACACAACAATTTCCTTGAAGGGCGGGTTGTACTTGGAAGACTATAGATGTAACTACTCCAATACATATCAATACAAGTAACTGCAGTTTACTATTGTTTTTTACATAAAAAATATTGGTTATTGCTGTGCTATAATAATTTTTTTTATTTATTAGGTTAAGAAACTCTGACGTATTTATGTTATAAAATGCCTTGTAAGATCTCCAGGGCCATACAAAATGACTTGGCGGGCCGCATTTGGACCCCGGGCCTTGAGTTTGACACATATGCCCTACACTGTCTGTCGCCCTGAGGTTTCTTCCGCTTTTTCCCCTGTCGCGGTTCTTTGGAAGTTGTTCCTCAGCCGATGTGAGGGTCTGCATGCCTTCATATGTTTTTGTGTACTCTTTTGCTTTTGCTTGAACAGTGCCTTGAGATAACGGCTCTTATAATGTGGTACTAAAAACAAATAAAAGTTGAAGAGGGTATAGGACCAGATAATCTGATAAAAGTATGACATTTTCCACCAAAAATTTTGTGTTAGTTCCCACCACCTGCTTATACAAAGAAAGGGTCTGGAAACACAGGCCTGGTTTTCTGGCCTGGGAAATTCCACAGTAATTACATTAATACAGCACCCTCACAGCAGGCTGATTTGTTCAGTTCCCAAAAGAGCCGAGCAGATGGTCCCCTGAGTCTGGAGAGTCTCCATATTCATGAGATGAGCTTTAACCCTGCCACCTCTGAAGGGTTGACCTCTAACCTGGACTCTTTAGGCCCTAAATGGGATCCGTAGAAGGGCAGAAGGAGAAGCATCAGACCGGGCACACCATCCCCCCACTCACCATCCCACAAGTGAGGTCCCCATGCCTCCATCTGAAGGAACTGGACATGAGAATGAAAGGCACTCGGGCGAGCCTTCACATGAGTTCCCAGGCTCTGATTGGAGCCTGGTGCCTGGAAGTGAACAGCTGTCCCGGCCACAAGTAGTCTGTCACACTGAGATCTGGAGAAAAGACAAAGACAGGGGAACAAACTAATGATGTCAGACCATGTCAGTAAACTCAGGAGTGCGGCATTGAACCCCAACCTTCCTATAGCATGTTTTCATAAACGTTTACAAACAGATAGAGAAAATTACACAACAGTCATAGATTAAATCAATGTCTATTATAACTCCACATGGTTTGTCTGAATTAGGAGCAGGGCTTCGAACCAGTTCAAGGAAGGAAAACCAGGAACTTTTGGCATTTTCCTCGGAACAGAAACAAAATTGATTTTGTTTTTGAATAGAAACACTTATCATATAATAAAGGTAACTGGTTAATGACAGTTTTATTTGTTGTATTTAACGCTATGTAGATGAATAATCAAAGTAATTTGTCTCTTAAAAATCTCCAGGAACGGCAGAAACCTCTGGTGCAAAGTTCTGGCTTCTATATACATTTTAGAAGAATATTTGTAAAATTATTGAAATTTGTAGACGAATGACTTTCACTATAGGCTACACAGTATAATAAGTTTAAAGTTTAAAAAACAAAATAAAACTGGTGGGGAGGAGAAAAAGAGGGTAGAAGGGAAGGAAACAGAAAGAAAATAAAGGAAGGAGGGAAGGAAAAAGGATAGAATAGTAAGAACAAGGGAGAAAAAAACAGAGGGAAAGAAAAATGAAGGAAGGAGAAATGGAAGGAAAGAAAAAATGGAAGGAAGGAGGAAAGAAATAAAACTGTTAGTGGGGAATAAGTGATGTTAAGGAACAAAAGGACAAATAAGGAGGTAAGATTTGACAAAAGGAAGGAAAGAGGTTAGAAAGGAGGAAGGCAAAGGAAGGAGTGAAAGAATGAAAAGAAAGAGGGTAGGGAGGAGAGATGGAAGGAAGAAAAAAAGAAAGGAAAGAGAAGAAATTAGGGAAAAGAATAAGAAGAAAAAATAGAAGAAGGAGTAGAAGGAGATAGGCAAGGAGGAGATAAGGAGGGGAAAAGAGGAGAATGAAAAAGGAAAGCAAGGGACAGAGAGAAGGAAGGAAGGAAGGGAAGAAAGAAGGGAAGAAAGAAGAAAGGGCAGAAAACAAAGTGGAAAGGAGAAAAGAAGGGAGGAAGGGAGGAAAGGGAAAAATTGGGGACTAAAGGAAGCAAGGGGGAGGATAGAAAGGAGTAAGGAACAAAAGGATGAGAGTAGGAACGAGACAAGCAAGGAAGGAATAAGGAAAAGGAAGAGGGAAGAAAGGAAGTAGGGAAGAAGTGATGAGGGGAAAGAGAAAAAAGGGAAAAAAGGAAGGAAGAAGGGAAGAAAGGAACAAGGGAAGGAAAAAAGAAACAAGGAAAGGAAGAAAGGAAGGAGATACAAATGGAAGGAAAGGATGAGGGTAGAAAGGAGGAAAGGACAGGAACAAGGGTAGGATTAAGCAAAGAAATGAGAGAAATGAAGGAAGTAAAAAGGAAAGAATAGGGGAATGAAAGAGAGGAGAGCGCAGGATGCAATGAAGGGAAGAGGGGAAAGGAAAGGAAAGGAAAGGAAAGGAAAGGAAAGGAAAGGAAAGGAAAGGAAAGGAAAGGAAAGGAAAGGAAAGTGCATTGTGTCTTGTGTCTGCAACTCTATCCTGCTGGCAGGGGGTTGGAGACCCCTGATCTACTGACAGAACCACACTTGGATTAATGTGTTCATGTAAAATAGATTTATCCACAATGTTTTAAAAGAATATTTCAAATATTCACAGTGTCAAGCCTTGATAAATAGAGCAGTCAAAGATATTTTTTCTTCATTTAATTAAAGAAAATTTAAGTGACACACATTCTTCTGTCTTTCTCATCACCACTTACTGCCTTTTTCTCTAATTCCCAGAGACTTAATTATCACCACGCACTAACAATAGGTGTAACGTCTCCTGTGATGTGTTCAAGTTCAAATTAAATAAAGTAATTTTTTTTTTTTCAGAAAAGCTGACAGTCAAAATCCACTCATCAGCTCAGTAATTGGAATTTAAATAGGCAGGAATAAGTGAAAAAGACTGCCCTCACCAGATTCCCAGGAAACTAGAAGGACACAAATGAAGACATCTTAGTATTCATTTAAACAGAACAGACAATATCATGAAAATTCCTTTTTTCCTCAGAAGATGGACCAAAATCATTAAAATGTCTGTGTCAACAAAGAACTAATCAGTTGATGAAGTTCACCTGGATGTGTCACTGCAAGTCAGTCAGCTGGTAGCTGGTCCAAACCATCTCAATCTGTCTTCTCTAGCTTTTTCTCCAAACCTTCCTGTCTGTTTTGTCCCTCTAATCAACCCATTCCTGACCCTGTCCATCCTTTTCTCTCCTAAAGAAAACCTCAGCATCTTTAACTGTGCCACCTCAAGCTCTGTCTCGTGTCTCCTGCCTATTCCTAGTGTCTCTTGTCCATTCATAACATTTTTACCTTAGTTGACACTTTTCTATCACAAATGACTCCTGACTCTTTTCTCCAGATGTTCCATCCTGCCTATACTCTATTCTTCTCCTCTCTTCCACAGTCTCCATTGCTCTGAACACTTGATCCCAAGTATCTAAATTTTGCACCTTCCCCATCTCTGCTCCTTGTAACCTCACCATTCCACTCTTCTCCCTTTTATTCACACACATGGACTCTGTCTTGTTATGACTGACCTTCATTCCTCTTGTCCTTAGCGCAAACTTTCACCTCTCTTTTCTAGTTGCTGCCTACAGTACTCTCACAATAGATTGTCCGCAAACATCATTGTCCATGGAGACTCCTGTCTGACTTCATCTGTCAATCTGTCCATCACTAAAGCAAACAAGAAGGGGCTCAGGGCTGATCCTTGATGAAGTCCCACCTCCACCTTAGAGTCTTCTGTCCTTCCAACAGCACAGCTCACCACATATCCTGCACCAATCTAACATACTTTTTTGCCACTCCTGACTTCCTTATACAAAACCACAATGCCACAGGCCTTTTCTAAATCTACAAAAACACAATGCAGCTTTTTCTGACCTTCTCTGTACTTCTCCATCAACATCCTCAAGGCAAAAATTGTGCCTGCGTTGCACTAGTAACATTAATAGAGTGGATAGCTTCTAAAAAGAGAAGTTTTATGTTTATTGTTTATGAGTTGGTGCAAAAAATAACTAAATTTAGCATAGCCAAACAGTGCTGCCTTTTCCTCTAACATTGTTTAAGTGGTGCTGTTTGTTTTATTTTGCAGCCATTTAAAGTAAATGTTAAAACAAAGTGGGACGACAGACCATTTATAGTCCTAAGTCCTAAAACTAAATTCCAGTAGGAATTTCCATAAGTTGCAACTGGCTGGCGATCCTGCTGACTGCAAAAAAAATGCCTTCTTACTCAAATGTGGGCAAACTTTTTGACTTGTGGGCTACAATTGGTCCTAAAATTAGACACAGGGGCAAAGTAAAGAGCAGGAAGATGGATTGTTTATTTGAACTATGATAAATGACATGTAAAAGTGATGTATTAAACCTATAATCCTGCATTTTCTAAGGCTCTTATGATTTCATCTACTGTAGAAATGCAATATTGCAGGGAAAAGGCAGAATTATAATGATAATATAAATAAATTATTTAATTTTAATAAAGTTGGATGTGACCAACTTTATTAAAATTAAATAATTTATTTAAATTCCTAATGTTTTTGCCAGGGATTTGAGTTTAGGCATAGAGGATTTTAACTATCACCCCAGATTGAGTTTGAGATGGTTTGGACATGTTCATAGGAAGAACAATGGATGTAATGGTAGAAGAGTGATTGTAGAGATGGAGCTACCAGGTAGGAGACAAAGTGGAAGACAAAAGAGGAGATTGATGGATGCAGTAAGGAAGGACATAGATAGTTGGTAGTTGGAGTCAGAGCAGAGGATACAGAATACAGGGGGAAATAGAAAAGGATAATTTGCTCTGGCAAACCTAAATAAAGGACAAGCCAAATGGTGAAGAGGGAGAAGAAGACTGCTTAACAATCATTGCCTGCTGATTGTAAATTTGTCAAAACACATTTTCGATGTGGTTTAGGATGAGGTGTGAGATTAAAATGTAAAACGTCTGCGGAATATGTTGTTACTTTTTATTTTTCCATCTAACTGACTACAGATAAAACTCCTCCCTTGTATTTGTATGTCATCTGGAAAACTAACCTCACGTGAATCATTAAGTTGACCAATTAGATCAGGCCTGGGCAATTATTTTGACTCGTGGGCCACAGGTGGTACTAAAATTTGAGTCAGGGGCCAGGTCAGGATCAGAAAGTTTGAGTATTTGCAAGAACTAAGATAAATGTTGAGTAAAGTATTGAATAAAAGCAAAGGCTTTTAGCGTCTTTGACAGCCGGCTTTGCAGGGAAAAGGCAGAAGTATAACGATAATATAAATTAAAAGTATAACTTGGACAAGTCGGAAGGGCCATATTGAAACGCCAAACGGGCCGCATCCAGTCCCGGGGCCTTAGTTTGCCCAGGTCTGAATTAGATTCAGATCAGAACTCAAAAAAAGTTAAAATTAATTTCCCCATCATTGTAAACATATAAGACACTAGTAAGGCCCTTAAGGGATTTTAGACTATATATATATATATATATATATATATATATATAAACAATTTGTTATTTTTACAGCAGGATGACAACGGGCTATTGCCTGTTGTAGCACATCAAACTTTTTACTATGTGACATAATCTGATATATATACTATCCCGGAATGGTAACCTTTGGTTTTTGTTCTTTTCTTGCTGTGGTGGCAGAAATATCAGCCTGGCTGTTCTTTATTACCGACTCTAGATGGCCTTGTTCGGCCCCAGTAATTTAAAGGGTCGTTGGGTTTGTGTAGTGGAAATGATCCACCGTAAAGATAAGGCTGCACATCAATCCGACTAATTGTCTTTTCAGTGCATGCATAGGGAAAACTACTCTGATTTATGCTTTTGGAGAACACAGATCCTCAGTGTAAAATGTATATCAATCTCCATCAGACTACAATTAAATCTGGATTTAGAGACCATTAAGCAATTACACAAAATAAGCGGTTTTGCCGTTTCATTTGGAACATCCAGGCCTGAAAACCCCAGTAAGTACAAGGAATACTGATGCTGACGTGATTTGTTGCTGGAATAGAGACTATAAGCGTGTAAACACATCATCAGAGGGTTTTTCTAATAGATGTTCCTCCATGTAAGCTGATCATTCTTCCATCTTTGTTGATCATGTGGCACAATGTTGAGCAACTGCTAACTATCCACCAATTATGCCCACAATAGCATCTTTCAGCTGTGGGTTTTGAGAGTTTCTCTGTGGTTGTGTTCTTTGTTGTCTTGCTGTACTGTTTCATGACACAAAAGAAAAAAAACAGACTTCGCTATGATGGCTCTGTCACAGCTGTCGCTTCAAAAGACACAGAAAGTAACAGAATGAAATTATTATACGAGTTTGATGAGATAACGTTGGCGACTTTACTACAACCACTGCTGGTAAGATACCGGCAAAAAGTTATTACATTTTGTGTAGATTTAAAATATTTTTGACTGATTTTTATCTTTACTGTGGTTCTAAAATGGTCGCCATGGCTCACGTATGTTCATTACATATGTACATATGTATATACCATGCACACACATATGTAATACGCACTGTTTGTCCCACTGTTGAAGACTGTTGGGAAATATTGTTGTTCGCTGATTGATGATTGTTGTTATCATCAATCAGCTAATCCATTGGTCTAAAACAGGCATAAGAAATCTAAGGCCTGGGGGCCGGATGCAGCCCGTTGCGCTTTATAATGCAGCCGGCCAACTAAACGTCTGCCCTTTCCGTTCAATTCCTATATTTCAGAATAACGTCAGACGTTGAGCATCTTAGTCTCACAAAAGCCAGAATAGTCTCAAAAAAGAATACACACGTAAGTAAAGAAGAACAAGAACATGCTTGTGTAAGTATCGTAGTTGTATATAACTACGATAAGTATCGTAATTATATATAACTACGATACTAAGACTACTACAGTAGTGTAAGTATCTTGTTATAACATGCTCCAGACGCCAATTTGGCAAGACGTGAACTTGGTTCTTGGGTGCATTTTTTTGACGTCACACACGGACCCTCGTGGGGACACTGACTTGTGATTGGCTGCAAACGAGTGAGACTTCTGATTGGCTGTTGACGAACTGACGTAGCAAAAATTTGCACGCAAATCAGGTCCGCGTAAGACGAGTCTCAAAAATACAAATTCGCGTAGTTCCACAAATTAAAAGCACAATTTGCCTACACGTACGACAATTCACACATGTAGTTTGAAGATTTCACAAACGTATATTGACCTGTGAAGCGTTGTTTCTGTGTTTTTCTTCGAACACGTTGGCGGATCAGTGCTTACACATGTGTTCTGAGAATACATTCACGGATCCGTGCTTACCCGTTTGTTAGTTTCACAATACGTTTGTGAGTCCGTGCTTACGAGAGTGTTCTTTTTTAGACTGTTCTAGCTCCATATCTTAGGTGTTGTACAAGAATTTTACATGCCATTTATGTTAGTTCAACAAATGCTCCACTTTACTTAACTTGGCCCCTTTGTCCAATTCTAGGACCCATAGCAAACCAAAATCTTGTTACGCCCTGAAGAAGCTAGTTCTGTGAAAAGCTGCTTGCCATAATGACTGGATAAATTTTGCAACATTATAGACTTAATGTAACTTGATCTTTTTCAACATTGTGGTTTGTGTAGTTCCGGTACAGAATGACAGGAAATTAGCCGTCTTGCACAAAGCAAAATCCTGTGCTACTTACTTTAAATTTAAGAAAAGAAATAAGTAAGAAAATAAGACTAACCCTACATTATTTACTTATCTTAGCAGAAATACACGTTTATTATTTGGGAACTTATTTGCCCTGTTATGGCATTAAAAATTAACCAAATGACTCAAAATAAGCTGAAATTGCCAATGTATTTTATTATTTTAATCACAGAAAGTATTGTTAGGTTTAAAACTCATCAAGCCATACTATTGAGAATTACCTATTAGCACCTATTATCATGTTAATATGTTTTACTGAAATATTGTCACACAATTAAGTGACACTCAGACATAACAATAATTTTCATTCACTCTCTTTCTTTTCAGGTAGCTAAGAGTAAAAATAGCTGGGCAGATAATGTCATATGTTCTTAATTTTAAATATTGTTTTGGAGAAAATTTTCAGCGGTTTTCTGTCGCAATTACCTAAAGAGAAGAGAAGTTTTGTGTGGGTTGTGGAATGAACATAAAAAATGTGCACCAGTAACACAACAATATTAGTGTTGTGTGAATGTTGCCTTACGCAAAGACTCATTTTCTGACTGATGTTTTCATTGAAATTATATATTTGTCAGCCTAATTACAACACCCATTTACTCCCACAGCCCCGTACACAGCAGGTCATCATCAGTAAACTCTGTTCTCTCCTGAAACAGAACTTTACCTCAGCTTCCCAACAAATAGCCCTTGAACTCAGTGTGACACCCCTGTAATGTAATCATGTGTAAGTGTCCATGCAGACACTTCAGCTCTGACTAAGACTCACTCTTCTTCTGCAGGGATCGCCGACTGCACACTTGATATCCCACAGATGGTGAGGGAACAATGTGATCTGAGCACTCATTGGAGGCTTGTGTCCCATTACCAGGAGTGTGAGGCCGGGGGTAAATGGGGAGATGCTCAAGGTAAAGAGGTGGTAAATGATCCCACAGCTGTAGGAACAGGGAACGCAGCATTAGGCCTGTAATGGGGCACTTGGTGGTTACAGCCTGAGGGGGGCTATAGATGAGGGGACAACATGAGGGTAACTCTGGCCATGGTCATCGCAGCCTCAAGTGTTCCCTATAACTGATACAATCCTTGAGGGTAATTCAATCACTAGGTCAATAAGAATTATTGACCACAGACCTCACTGCATAGTCCATCAATTCATCTGCCATCTGATGGACAGGCCTCATTACCCTCTGGAGTTGACTTAATCAGTTAAACGACTGGGGAACCATTAAAGAGAATTCATATGCTTGTGTTGCATGTAATTCATCATTACCACAGTGATGCAAATAGTTTGTCAGCGGGAATGCATTCATCGCGGCTTGTGTACTGTTGCATCATATGTATCTTACACCATTACAACCACAATGTCAAACAGAAAACTGAAAGTATGAGAGAAGGTCAGATCTGATGTTCCAAAGTTTATCAAAAGTGAGGCCAAAAAATAATTTCAGGTAATATGATAAAATAACATGGTTGGTAGGATTTTTTTTTCTTAAATTTACCATTAATTAATGGATGAGTTCATATTGTGTTGTGCAGAAGATGGCGAGTGCCCATTTTTATGCAGGGTAGGGCTGTGAGGCACACACGAGCAAACTAAGGGGCGGGGGCCAGATTTGGCCGTTTGGCTTTTTAACCTAGCCCACCAAACATCCAAATTCTACTATAAAGTTATATTATCATTAGCCTTCTGCTAGTGCTAGATAGTGAGTAAAAGACTGAAAGCATTTTAACATTTCAGCTTCTTTCCTGTCTTTGAATAACCTGATCAAGTTCCTTAAACCTATTGTCCAGAGGCAATGTCTCTGTCTCTTTCATTGATGTGAAACTCCAGGGTTGACCTCCTGGACAAGATTGAATCCCGGTTGAGTGATTGGCCGCCAGTGGGTTAGGTAAGGTAGGTGCAGTGTGATTTGGGCGGCAGTTGCTAAAGTATAAGTGAGATACAATTATGGATGGAAGTTAATAAAAATGCATACAGCGCAAAATTTGTTGCAAAAAATGTGCCCATTTTTGTAACGAGGCATTTTGTGCAGAACTAGCTTCTTAAAGACGTAATAAGATTTTTGGGTGGTGAGGGGTGGCACGTTTTGACACGTGTGTGTTCTAGCCCTAGGCTATCGATATTTCGTGGCCCCCTACTTGATTTGAAATGTTATCGCCGCCCACTGCTTTTATGAAGACCTTTCACTCCAAATCAATATTACTGAAAATGGTCATGTTGGATGCACTCAATAGTAAACACTGCTCTGGGTAAATGTGAGAATTCCAATGCAGACCTACCTTCATTGGACTATTCACTTCTATCCAACACAGTTTTCTCATTTGTGGTGACCAGCGTTAATCAACTGCTGGTTAGTTAACATGGGTTAATCAGAAAATACATTTACTGTAATGATCTAAACTGGTTTTGACAGATTCATGTGCTGTACTGTAGCACAAACACATAAATGGTAGGGGATCCGAATCGGATCAAACTGGATTGATCATTTAATATTTTTATGAATCGTTTCTGAATTGGATTGTTATGTGAGTGAATCATCACACCCCTAATATACACTATATATGTATTAAGGGTGTGCAAATCAATCGTTTTGGATCGAACTGAACCAAATCGAATCAAACTGGAACGATTGTTTAATACGTTATATGAATCGTTCCTGAATCGGATCGTAGCCTGTGAATCGAGATATGAATCGGATCATTATGTGAGTGAATCATCACACCCCTAATATACACTATACATATATTAGGGGTGTGCAAATCAATCGTTTTGGATCGAACTGTACCGAATTGGATCGAACTGGATTGATTGTTTAATATTTTATATGAGTCGTTCCTAAATCGGATCGTAGCCTGTGAATCGAGATATGAATCGGATCGTTATGTGAGTGAATCGTCACACCCCTAATAAATGGTTTAAAGTTAGAGTGACTTGTTGGTTAGGGAATCCTTCCTAGAAATGTTGGGTTTAGTGACAGTGACTCAGACTTACGGTATGCAAATGAGATGCAAGTACTTATTTGCTAAAGCTCTTATTGTAGTGAAGACTATGACGGCAGGCAGCAATGAAAAAATCGACTTATTCAGTACAAGGTTGCAGCTGAGCCATTGAAAATTTGCTCCGAGGTCGACTTCAATGCCTGTCATGGAACCAACACCTTCAATGAAATCAAAGCGTTCACATCAAAGACTGACATGGTTACACTGTGATGATTGATGGGCTCCTCTCTAAACTCCCCACACATCAGTGAGGGAAGAGGAAAATCTTCATCAATATTCATCTTTTTCTCTTTTATATTACCATCCTCATTCATATTCATCATCCATTACGCAGAGCAAATCTGCAATCTTTGTGGGCAGATTCTAATTTGCGGCATCAAGGACTGTAGTGAAAATTTAACACCATGAAGAGTTTCAAAGTAAAAAACAGTAACTGGTGTAAAATGTGATCGGGTTTGAGGATGTTATTATTACAGTAATCTACAATGACAAAAAAAAAATACATTTTGATCAGGGCTTTTAACCAGAAGTTATGGCCAATCCATTTGTTCCAAACAGGAATATTATTTTAATGGTTCTGGTTTTGGGTTCCACCATAAAAATGACAATCAGAACTGGCTAGAGCAAAGAAATAATCATTCCTGAAATGGTTAATAATGTTCTTATCAACTGTTTTTACATGCTTACCAAGAATAGATATATTTATAAGGATATTTCTCTGCAAATTCCCCATGTGGTTTCCCTTAATTCCTGCTCCACACTGTCAACTTTGCATAAAAAAAAAAAATTGTCATTGTGACATACACCACAAAATGTCGAAATGGCATTCAACCCATCACCAAAGTGAGCAGTGGGCAGCTCTTGAGCAGTGTGTGGGGGACGATACCATGCTCAGGACACCTCAGCAGTAACTTGGCGGTAGGGGGATTCGAACCAAGGGCCTTGCAGACCCAAGTCCATTTCCTTAACCACTAGGCCACCAACTGCCCATAAATTAGACTTGTTTTTTTGCCAGGTTAAACTTGGGATTCTCAGAATGTGTTCCCATCAGAACACAAGAAGTGGCAAATACGAGGAGTTAGTTTGTTTGTGCTTTACTAAAGAAATACTGTTGTCTTACTTGGTGGGCTATGGTAATACATTGCTACATATTTACAACATATAAAGTAAAAAACACATCATTAACGTGGACAAATGTATGGATATCCTGTCCATACATATTGACAAACCACAATATAAACCTCTTATTGTTGCCTTTAAGATGTGACAGTCATTGGTAGTCAGTCCTTCCCATATAGTTCGATGGTCCACGTCACAGGAAGTGAACCTCATCGGGACGAGATAGAGGTTGGTTGTGTAGTAAGTGAATGCGTCTATACTGCAGGATGTCGTCATTATAGATTTTCTTGGCACAATATTTTGTGTCTGGGACATGACAACAGAGGGCCAAATACATTACCGTAATTTCCGGACTGCAAGCCCCACTCAAAACACTTTTCAAAGGAAAAAACATTTTGTACATACATAAGCCACACCTGACTATAAGCCGCACGTGCCACATTCTTTTTGCATTTTCCATGATGAGGGTCAGTTCATGCTAATTTTATTCATGCACAAAGTGCGTTACCGTACGTTATACTTCTCCTTTTTCTATGGTGTTTATCGGCGGTTGTGACCTGCGTCTTCCTTGACACCACCTGTCTCACTCTTACTTTTTCTGCTCGAGCAGTTAGAAAAAATGCAT
>JAFBJS010008583.1:0-171568 GCA_016785265.1 Paraplagusia blochii
ATCACCCTGTGACAATGAGTGCAGCTGCACTGTGTCAACACTTTGACTTTCATTTTAAATGAGAGCGGGAATCTGATCAGGTGAAAGTCAAGTGTCACAGTTGTTCTCAGGTGAATTCTTCTTCTTCTCCTTTCGGCTTGTCCCTTTTTTCAGGGGTTGCCAAAGCGAATCAACAATTTCCATCTCCCCCTGTCCTCTATATCCTCAACCCCAATTCCAACTACCTCCGTGTCCTCTGTCACTGAATCCATCAATATCTTCTTTGTCTCCTACCTTGTAGCTCCATCTCTAGAATCATTCCTCTAACAATGCCTATCCCTCATCTGAACATGTCCAAACCATCTCAATCTGTCTTCTCCAGCTTTTTCTCCAAACCTTCCTGTCTCTGTTGTCCCTCTAATCACCTCATTCCTGATCCTGTCCATCCTTGTCTCTCCTAAAGAGAATCTCAGCACCTTTAATCCACCTCCAGCTCTGCCTCCTGTCTTCTACCTATTCCCAGTGTCTCTAATCAATCCATCATGGCTGGTCTCAAAGGTGTCCTGTAAACCTTTCCCTCCACCTTAGCTGACTCTCTTCTCACAAATAACTCCATCATCATCGGGATCCTCTGAGGACTTTCTCCTCTTCTCTTGTCTGTCAACTCCATCTCCAGCTTCCTTTGTCCTGTATATTCCCTGTCACTACTCAACTCTGTTAAAATCATCTCCACCGTTCCCATTTAACTTCAGTTAAAAACTGCTCCAACTTAATTCTCCTCTGATTCTGTCCATTCTGGTCCCTTGCAGTGAAGATCTCAGCATCGTCATCTGCTCAGTCTTTGGTCCATTACATAAAGACACTGCCTCTGAACCAGACATCATAGCAGGTTTCACCACTGTCTTATAACTTTCTGACACTTGTCACCATCCTTCTTTTTCCTACAGGGTTAACCTTCATCTACCTTCGCTGCTTCTATTCTTTGCATATTTATCATTTCATTCATCTCACTCTGTTGACCTTCATTTCTCTTCAACCCAAGGAAAAGAGAATAAGAGCTGGTTTGCTCTTATTCTCTGCTTTTTAATATTTTTTGGAGCTGCCTTAATTTGGGGGGTTATTTCAGTATCTAATATTTTAAGAGGAAAAAAAAATCTTCCTCAACCTTAAACTTAACTTTCAATAAAACTGGGATTCACCGACAGTGCCATCCAGCAGTCTGAAGGGGTTTAAAGCAGTGTTCTAAAAATAGTAGATAATGACAGAAGCTCAGTTTGCAAAAGTTTCACATTCTCTAAATTAATGACATTAAATCTTAACATTGATGTCAATGTCTCCTGGGAGAAGTTAAAAAGTCAACTAGTGTTTTTCCTTCAGTGTTTTTCAACCAATACGAAGAAAAACTTAGTAAGTAGGCAGAGAAACAAATGCAACAAGCAGTGACGATACAATGACGTGGAAAGAAAACACTCAGGACATCCCAACATTCCTCAAATCAATCAAAGACATTGATATAAGAAAATCTAAAATCAGTTCAAACCATCTTCGCCATGATACATGACTCATTTATTTCCCTCCGTCCTTCTTTTTACCAACAGTAACCAAGTCAACATTTAGACCAGAGATTCTGCTGTAAACATTCCTTTTACTGCAATTAATCCGAACATCTGGAGAATATTAGCTGTTGGAATCACAAAGTAAAGGAGATACTGTATCTGGACACTTTCACATGTATTCAATCCTGATGTCAACGTGCAACAAAGACATTTCAGAACGCAGATGTGGTTATTAAACCCTCAAAAAATAAATAATAATAATAAAACCTGGACTGTGACTGCAGTAAATAGGAATAAACCTTATATATAACATTTGTAAATAAATAAACCTTCAAACAGAGAGCTTTATCTGCCAGTGACAATGAGGAAACTTCAACATCAAATGTGCAAAGTAGAGCTAAACAATATTTGATTAACTTTGCAGCAGCATATCTGTAAACAATGATGTCAGCATGAGATGAATGGAGCAGATGACTATAGGCCTGGGATATAGAAAAAATCAACCTGGAGACTTCCTGGTCGGTACAGGTTGGTCACTACAAGTCAGAAAAATCTTCAACATTCTCCACTGGTAATTCGGCAAGGAATTGTACAAGTATACGGCTAAAGCAGTAGTTCTTAAACATTTGGCACAGGCCTGAACATAGACTCCCTTACAATGTTTAAAACCATTTTTTAACTACCTCCAGTTACCTTGAATACTTTATCTTGCAAAGTCCCCCTTATATAATTAAAAACCTCTTTGTTTTACCAAATTTTTTTGTGGAAGCTCCCTCAATTTTGTTGTACCTCCAAAGGGACAATGACAATAAAGGACTATCCTATTTTATTACCTTACATTATATTCTAGATAGAACTTTCAATTCTCATTAAAAAGTCTATCTACGGATCTACGGGTTTGTACAAATAGATAATATAATTCTAATTCTAGAAGATTGACAGGAGTCAAAAACAACATCCATTGCACTGTCTGTCCATCCAGGGAGTGGATCCCTCTCCTGTGGTTCTCCCTAAGGTTTCTACCGGTAAATCTGATTTGTAAATGTTGGCTATATAAATAAAATTTGATTGATTGATTGATAACAACTTTAATAACTGAATATCTTCCTAGATGTGATGGTGACAACACAGCAGGCTTGGTTATTTAAGCACAAGCCTTTCTATTATATTCCCGCCAAGTTACTTCAATACTCGTCTTGTTTTGTGTAGTTTTAGTGTCAACTTCAGATTATCTGTGCTAGTTCTGAATATGATATCATTGTTGATGTCATACACAGACAATGCTAACGACTAAAGAGAATCAGACAAAATATTGGCCACAAACAGCGTCACGTCTGCTCACCTCAGTCTCCAGAGTTTTCCTCTCACTGGTCAGCTGCTGTAGGGACACAGTCGTCCTGTCTGACTTCTCAGTGGCCTGAAAGTGTTCGAATAAAGAACACAACTTCAAACAAGTGTTGGAAACAACAGTGGAAAGTTAAGAAAGTGGATGTCATTAAGGTGTAAGACTTCAGTGGACCAAATCGTCACACTACTCAAAGAGTAGGTTGGGCTAAATCAGGAAATCGGACAAACACGGAATGAAAAACTGCATTCCATTTGTGACTGGAAAGGTCAGAGAAAGAAAGCGGCTTGGTTAAAAAAAGGAAACAGTATTCTAAACATTAACATTAGTCTCAAGAATGTTGACAGGACTGGGATAAAAATACATTCTCCCAGTACAGACAATTATGAAGCAAAGTAGAACATAAGATAAAAAAAAAAGAGTAGTGATGCAGCACAAGTGCGAATGGTTTTGATGTGGATTCAGACCTGCTGTGTGTTGTGTTTCTGTGCATCAAACTGAATAATAGAACATTTTCCATCTAAAAGAATTAGTCTGAGCGCTGCCACACAATACAGACCATAAGAGCAAAAAGAAATGAATCTCTTGTGCCCATATACATAAAGCATAAAGGCTGTCAAGTCAGTACAAAAATGACAGTATATGAACTCACCTCCACAAGCTGGGCCTCCATCTTCTTCTCTCTGCACTGACTCTCCTCTTTGAAGGTCTGATAGTCTTTCTGTGACCGCTCAAAACTCTGCTCCAGTTCTGACAGAGAGACACAAGGACAGAAGGACATCAGCTATAAGATTCTGACCGACGTGAGGTTTGTGAGAATTACTGTGGCTGGATGTCAGGATCTTACTGTACCTTTCACGGTCTTGGCCATCCTGCTGCTCTCCTCCTCGGCTGTCTCCAGCTTTTGTCTCTGCAGATGAAGAAACATTAGGTCGACCATGAGATAATCACTTACATAAGAACATTCTTCTACCTTGAGCTAACTGGGACATAATGAGGGCTTTCCAAAAACATGCAGTTTGTGGATGAGAACCTCTTTACCTCTCCCAATGAGGCTGCTTTTTACAAGGCCAAGAAAGGAACTCCATTAGGAGACAATGATCTCATTACCACTTTTCCACTAAATGTGCAGGAGTTTTATCACCATCTTCTTCCATGGCTCTGCTCTCAATTGTCGCACCATCTTTGATTTTCTTCCATACTCACCAGGTCGTTCAGCTGTTGCTCCAGAGAACTCCTGTCTTGTTGTAGAGACTCCAGCTCCTTCTGTTTGCTTTCCAAGTCAACGCTCAACTCACTGATCTGTTAATGACACTCAGTTCAGCACATGCTGTTTCCTTATGTATATCTGAGATGCAGCCATACATTATGTATCATAACAAGACCATCAAAAAAGCAAACAGAAAAAGGGAACAATTTCCCAAATCCTTTGTGATTCCAACAAACCCTTTTCTCCTGACTCTGTGCCTGGGCCTTCAGGCTGCTGATCTGCTGCTGGGACAGAGACACTGCGTCCTCCTTCTGCTGAGACGCTCGAAGCCTGAGCTGAAGATCTGCCACCTCTCTCTCCAGTTCCATGATCCTGGAGCGCTCAGACACAGTGGCCACCTGCAGATAATGCAGGCAGGAGGCATAAAGAGAATGAAAGAGGATCCTGGTAGAACAGACAGTAGAGTGACCTGGGAGGCATCGTGTGCGGCAAGCACAGCAAAAAGAAAAAAAATGTTGATAGTCTTGTTCCAATTAAGCAATACTAATGCTATGTTATGTAATTTTTTTAACATTTGATTTATGTCAAAAAAAAGAATAATTTCATCATAACAGCTTATTCAACCATAAAGAGCTTCACCAAAAAGATACAGCAATTTTTTTATATATAAACATTTGATTATATATATATATATAAATGGTATACATGTTATTTTAATCAGCCCTGCATGGAAATTTTTTTAAACATTCAAGAAGGAACATCACCTGGTGAGACTGGAGAGTTTCTTACTGTGACAAAATATCAAAATATCTTTGTAGTTAAGCCAAACAAATTGTGTGTTTCCAGTAACCTGACCAGCCAAATATTTCCACATGAAAATTGCCAACCATATTTTTTTTCTTTTAGTGTATGCAGCTTTAGTTTGTAAGAATTCTTTGTTTTATGGTCTTCAAGGTATACAGGGAATTTCTCTGTAACATTGAGTAAAACCATGGAGGCAGCAATGTTGCTGGACTGTTGTCATCCATCAGCTACTCCATTGGTGTCGAACCGTGTTCTATCAAATTTAACCTTAGATAAAACTCTGATCAGACACCGTAACATCAGGTTCATGGTTGCAGTATGACAAATATCTGTGTTTGTATGAAGATCACTACTGTGGTGAGTCTTGAAGATGGGAAAGACTGAAAGACTTATCAAAAACAAAACACTGATTTTTTTTAGCTTTGTGGTTTTGTAAGCTTTTCAGAGTGAAAAAAAACAGAGGCAGTTTGGAAAAAGCCAGAAAATTAAGCCATTGTTGGTCTATTATGAGTTTTGCAGAGGAAACAATGCAGCATGTGTCCAGCCTTGTACTTTATCACCAACAATGTAGAAAAAAAAAGCAGGCATTTTCATGCATGCAGGGGTCACCTAACAATCATTGTGGACCTCAAGGTCTGCGGACCTTAAACCAAGCATTGTTGGAATTCATTGGTGGAACAATAATGTACAAAACAATCCAGATTGTAAGTTAAGTATGAGCTGCATATGCCGTAAAGAAGTAAAGAATTATTGACGTAAAGTTATTTACTGTCATTTTGTCAGGTAAATATAACAGGGATATGTAAATAAATCTTTTTTTATCTAAATAATAATGATTAATAATAATTAGATATAGATTATATAACATGTTCATATATCTGGTTGCAATTTGCAGTTAATGTATTGACATTTATTTTATAAAATCATCCAAAAACAAAGTTTTAATATTAAGAAGGTACTTAATTACTTAACAGCATAAAAACACTGAAGGAAACAATATAGGAACGTAAAAGAAACAAGTTCCTGAACTTATTCTGAATTAATTGACGACGTTCACCTCCTGTGTTGCAGCTAAACGGTCCTGCCAAGAGGGGGCGTCCTATTGACACTGCTGCACTGTCTCAGTCACTGTGCATGAAACGAATAACACTGGCATCCAGGGGCTCCACTATACTTTTTTGGTCGCATTTTATTTGTTCTTCCAAATAACGGCAACTATCTGTGTAGACAATGCCCTCTTGATGGCAAAGCTGCTATGGTGTGTTTTTACTCTTTTTACAAATTACTAAAACAAATCTTTTAGTACCTCTGTTGGTTGTTTCAACCTTTTTTTCACCTGTTGTTAGTATTTTATATCAGCAATACATTTGTTTAAATCTACATTTTTTATGTTTATGTAGGGAGATTTGATTAATTAATAGAATATTTCTGATGTTGAACTAATTAACAAATTACTTTTTAGTTATTTTAAATAAGGAAATGTGATCTTGATACGGTCAATGGACAGATTGTTGTGAAACAAATTATATTTGCAACTATGGACTCAATTACACTGCTTTGCTCCTATTTTATCTGTCCTTAAAAAAACCTCATGGCTAATTGAGGTAACATTTTTCACTAGTTTTGCACCTGCAATTATCAGTGTAGACTATGCTCTCTATGCTATTTTCTAGAAGTAGCTTTGAAATATAAGTTGCAACACCCACCAAACTACTAAAAATCACAACTTATAGTCCAGAAAACAGCGTTTTAAATACTGTATGTACTTCTGTCAGGTTTATGTGTGTTTTTGTTCAGGATCCTGGATGGGGAAAGAACATGACTCAGTTGTGCATTGGGGGACTGGGACTGCCGGCATTACCCTAGTGTCCTCTAAGTCCCTCTGGAGTTTTTCAGCTTTGGTCTTTTCAAAGAGCAGGCTCTGCTCAAGCTCCTTAATGTGGGCCTGCTCCAGCCTGGACTGCGTCTGTTAGTAAAAGAGATCAGGAAAAGGAGAACAAACCAATGCAACACTCACATGCTAGTTTTTGTGCCACACATAGCAAGGAGACAAAGACATTCAAGGCAGAAGCAATACGTCAGTGGAAAGTCGCTGGTGTATTTCAGCTTTTAGTCACATCAGCTGGTTACGAACAAAAGACTTAGGATCTTTTCTTAGATTCTGCTCGAGGGAATATAAGGAATGAACCAGAGTGATCCTTTGATTCTGACTGTCAAAGGACTTATATATTGGCACTTGTTCGCCTGTGAAGAGGCAGAAAATAGTCCCTAGAGTGTCAGAGACAAACGGAGAGGAGGACTGGAGTGTGTAGCTAGGTAGGTGAGGAGGTAAAAGAACAGCTTTCAGGCATGAGTCAGTGGATGGAAGTGAAGGCCAGCAGATGGGTGGAGAATGAATGGATAAATGGATGAGTAAGCATTAGTGATCAAAGACGTGAAGAGACAAGTGTGTCTGAATAGGAAATACATTAAATGATTAAAGTTAAAGTGAGCCATTGGACAACAGACTCAATCAACAGTCCACCCATTACAGCTGGGAGAAGCTGTTTTCCTTTCAGAGTAAACATACGCAGTGTGTCATGTTAATTAGAGTTCCAATATTCCATGGAAATAAAGCATCTGTCTATTAAAGCTGCAGTCAGACAACAGTTAGTTCAAATGATGTTTCCATTAAACACTGCAGCCCTGCACTGTATTTTATGAGTGCTCCTTTATTAGTTAATGTACGACTTGAGTTTTCTATTGGCGTTGAACAGATTCATGCTGTCTGCTCTATACAAACACTGCTTCTGTATCTGCATTTTAATCATTTAATACCAACAGTTTTCTTCATCTGAATTTAATCCACAGATTTATATCAATGAATTACAATTACAGATTACAGAAGTGGACAGCAGTTAATATTTAATTTCTATTATCTGAGCAAACTTTTTGTACACAAACAAAAGCAGTGACAAGAAATACCTCCAGGTCTCCTTTGGTGATGGACACCTCTTCCATACGGAACTGCAGATCTTCCACTTTTCTGTGAAACAGGGACAATGATAAGATACATTTTTAAAAAAGAGACCTAGACATAGTGTAGGGGTATGTGAAACTCTACCAAAGAACGAGCCAGAAGTCTTTAAATTGAAAAGGCCTTAAAATTTTCAACATTTCCTGTATTTTAGAATCACAAGAAATCAGTTTTAATTTGACTTAAGAAGAGAAAGTAATGTACAGGTACTGTACATGTTAATACACAAATGTCTGAACACGCGGACACAATGCATTCAAATTTGGGTTTGAAGCATTGCTCCTGCTGCAGCAGCTAATGACAAAGAGAAAAGTTCTACAAGGTGTATTATTAAATTATTAGCATTTTATTCATTAAAAAGTCTTTGAAATCCCTGATCTGTTTCCTGTCACACCAAGACTATATAAAGTTTTTAAACCTGTGACTAAGCACAAATCTATTCAGGTTGGAAGTTATTAGTTCCGCTCACCTCTTCTCTTCCTCCAGCTGGTTCACCAGCTCCACCTTGTCTCGATCGGCTGCTTCAACCAGCGAACGCAGCTGGTCAAGTTTAGATTCCATCTCCACAGCGTACTGAGGCACAAACAATCCCAGTCAGTCCTATTTGACATTTAAATCATTTACCCAGTAGTGTTTCCTCCCCAGAATGAGAAATTAACAATGTAAAACATGTGTCAAAATCAAGGTCAGCAGGCCAAATGTGGCCCACTAGGTCACTTTATGTGTCCGGGGTGGAGTTTAAGCTTTATAATAAAGTCCTGTAGAGCAACATGATGACAAAATGATTCAAAACAAAATGATTCGAAACAGTTTAATAATAAAAAGAAAATCTGAAATATTTATGAATACTTTTTTTTAGCTTGTTCCTTTTTCTATCAGTGCAAATCAACATTTTCCATGTCCCCTGTTCTCTGTTTCTTCTACTCTGACTCCAACTACCAATCTCCTCTTTCTCTCCTATCTGGTAACTCCATCTCTAGGATTATTCGCCTACCAATGTATCCACTGTCCCTTTTCTGAACATATCCAAACCTTCTCAATCTGGCTTCTCTAGATTTTTCTCAAATTTCCCCTGCACCTATCTAACATACTTATCTGCCACTCCTGACTTTTTCGTACAAAACCACAATTCATTTCTTGGCGCTGCCTGTCAGAGGCCAGACATAAGCCTTTTCTAAATCCAAATCTAAAGTAGTTTTATTTGTTAAGTCTTTTAGTTACAGCTGGTCCTCCAAAGAAAACTGGATGTCGGTCCCTGGTGAAAATTTGTTTAATGTGCCTGGTGTAAACTGTGAAGTGTGTGTGTCTTACATACCTTACAAAAACATTTTCAAAATTTTAAGTAAGTAACAACTTTGCAACATTAAGGTGATTCTCACCTGATCCCTCCCCTTCCTCAGGAGCACCAGCTCCTGCTGCACCTCCCCAGCTTGGCTGGTGGCCTTCGCCACCTCACATCTCTCCAGGTCTCTCTCAGCCAGCAGCTGCTCGATGTGCTGCTGCTTCTCCTTCAGAGCCTCCTGCAGTGCTGTGGTGCCAGATATCTTACGAGCGTATCGGGCCGACGTCTCCGTCAGCTACCAAATAAAAGCATATTTTTACACACTACTCATGATTTGATGGGGTTCTCAGGACAAATTGACATCATAAGGGGACTTAAGTTTAAAAGGGACAATACTGTATGTGACGCAGTTTTTATTAATTAATCTGCATCAATTACAGCCTAAATTAATGTATGGAATGAGTACTGGTTAAGAAAAGAAAGCAGATAGTTATTGGATTGTTGAATTATTATTCATCAATTATATTCTTACCAGATGAAAGTGTTTTATCACCTGTAGAAGAACAATACAGAGTTTTTAAGGTTTGCCAGGAGCTATAAGGTAATGGTTGGTACCACTTTACAGGATAAACACTAGAGTTTTACACAAAATTTTTGATTTAAAATTTCAAACAAATTTCAACAAGAAGAAAAAACTGAATAAAAATTATTTGGAAGTTTTTTTTAAAAGATGTGACATGTCAGAAGTATTATGTTCTTTTTTTTAAGTATTATGGTTAAAACGACAGCATTTCCAGAGAACAGAAAGAGAAATCATTAAATTAATGGGGTTTTTTTAAATGAATGAAAAAAAAAACACAGAATAATAGCTGTAGGTTTTCACAACAGTGGGCAAAGCATCTAGACAGAAACCAAATTATAGCTGACAGGACACATATATGGAAGTATTGCATTCTGAACTTTAGAAAGAAAAAAGAGGCACTGTGAGATATACGGTGTTACCATGAAATATTTTAACCTTAATCTGCATGTCATTTAAGTTTCATGTCAAACGGTCTTACCAGTCCTGCTCGGCTGGGTTTGCCACTGACTGAGGAGGTGGCGGAGCTGAGTGTGCTGATAGAGGAGGCACTGGGGCTCCTCTTTAGAACAGTGGACCTCCTCTTTGAGCTCTTCGCTTTAGTGGGTGTCGTGCAGGGGAAACCAATACGTGTCACTTTGTGAACCGGGGCAAACAATCCAAACCTGGGCAGACACTGGAAGTACCTGTAAAGAAGATTAGAGAAGTTAACCAACTGAATGTATGGTGTTTTCCAAGATCAACGAAAACTCCTCACCTGGTCCCTGCCACGGCCCCATCATTCTTGCCCAGTGGTTCATCTAATTCCACACCACACCATTCTCCTTTGGCGAAGTCTGTCTCTCCAAGAAAACGCACGACTCCTGCCTTGGTTCCACCCACCTACACAGACAACCAATACAATTTGGTACAATGAATAATTTTTGTATATTTATTTGTGGAATCATCTCCTAAAATAAATAGCAAACCTTGGCAAAGACCAAATGCAGACAGTTTAGCCTTCAAATCTAGTCCACATATTATTCAATCATTCATCTTCATCTGCTTGTCTGTACTATTGCTCCATATTGTGAGCCTTCCTGTGGATGGTCCGGACGGTGCCATGATCAGAGCACCTCAGTGGCAACCTGGCAGCTGGTGGATTCGAACCCGTAGCCTGGTGGACCCAAGTCCGTTCCCTTAACCACTGCCTCAATTATTATAAATATTTTTATTGCCATGATATTAATCTTTTACATAGGGTTCACCATCTGAAGAAAGGCTCACAGATGCAGTATTATGGATAAGTAGTATAAAGATAAACTGTATGTTATTCTGCCTTTTCCCTGCAATGCCCATAATTCTCCAACAGATGGCTGCCAAACAAATGAACAAAGCTAAAAACATTTTAGCTTTTATGCGTTTTACATTTCATTTCTCGCAATTTACAAGAACACTCCCATCTTTCTGCTCCTCCCACCACATCAACCCTGCCCTGATGTTTATCTCTTAATCGAACATATACATATATCCCTGAATCACAACAGAAATGCTAACTTTACTGTTCGACCATAAAGGTTTCACTATGTCACTCAACAACAGACGAAATTCACAAGAATAAATTGAGCAGCTAGACAGGTTTGTGCATATGAACAAATTTGCAGTAACTCACCAGCACACGGTCTCCAAGTCTGAGCTCCCGCTTGGCCTTCTTCAGAGAGTCTGGATCTGACAGGTTTGACACGGACTCACTGGAAGCAATCTTGCGATTCAGGATTGCACTTGTCTTTATTCCAGAACCCAGGGCTAAATAAGTGAAACAGATTTTGACTTAAGGCATGGCATTTAAAAAAAAAAGAAATATTAACAGTAATGTATATTTTAATATTAGTTTTATATAAATATGTTGTTCCCATAAATTATAGTTTTTAGATTCATTTTGTTTTATGGTCTGTATTTCTGCTTATATTAATAAACCTTTACCAGTTACTGTAGTGCCAATAGGAACAGGGTCTGTCGTAGTTGTTGTTGTTGTCGTCGTCGTCGTCACCGACGTCGTCATCGTAGTGGTGGTAGCCTCTGCCTGTGCTGGACTCGCCTGGCCCCCATTGGTCTCCTTCTCCGGTTGTGCAGCCCTGCATAGCTTTGAAGGGCGTGTGAATATTCCCTTCCCATCCTCACACTGGAAGTACCGCACACCTGCCACAGATCCATCGTTCTTTCCAATGGGCTCATCCAACACGATACCTGCCCATTGGCCGGGAGCAAACTGCGTGTTGCCAATAAATTGCACGTGGCCTGGTTTGTTGCCATTGACCCAGACCTTATCTCCGACCTGAAAGTCGCAGCTTCCATCTCGAGTTGGGGACGTCACCGTGTCACGGGGCTTCTCAGGAGGAACCGGCTTTGCAGTACCTGCAATTATTAGACTTTAGAGCTGTGGTAGAAACAACTTACAGAGGGTGAGTTGTTGGGTGCAGTGTAGTATCCCATTTCTACCATGTTAATGTTGATAGTTTTATAAACCGTTTAAAATCTTTCAATTTAAAAGGGGTAAAATAACAATTATCACAAAACTATATTGGCAGCCACAGTGCATATAAGACAAAGAGGACTTACCAGAAGATGGTGACGTCTTCGTTGGAACCCCTGGTGGACGAACTATTTTACTGGGGGGTTTAATTCCGCTGACCTTGCCTGTTGTACTCATGGCACCTTGTTTCTCTATGACCAGGGCCTATGGTAGGCATGTGGGGTCTTTCACATCACCGAGTGTGTTTCCAGAATTATGGAGAGGAACTGAAATAAAAGAAAAACAATCTTAGCCAAGCTAGACAAAACTGTATTATAAATATTCAAAATCTAAAAGATTTTAAAATTACTGACAACTGCATAAAAACCACCAGGTTTCCAATAGGATTTCAAAGAGGTGAAAAATATCCAGTAAATTTCCAGAAATGTTCCATTGGAAGTTAAGATGGGGAATTCTTTTTAATATTCCAAGCGTATATATCGACATAACTGTAAATATTTTTGGTCCAATCTTCTTCTACTGTTAGTCAATCATTCATTAATTTCCATATGCTTGTCCGTTGCCAGATGATGGGGGCGGCCGGCGCCATTCAAATCACACTGCTCCACACTGTCAGACTTCGTGTGGGTGGTGAGCCACCTGGAAGTTATGTGGGTGCTCAACACACGTCGGTGGCAACCTGGCAGCTGGTGGATTAGAACCTGAGGTCCACTTCCGTAGCCTTGATTTTAGTGAGCCAACCTCAAATTATGTACATATCTGTTTTATTCCTACAAATTCCAACTAATTTCCATGCAAAGTTATTAAATTTGAAAACTCCAGCAATTTTGCAACCACAGGTTCAAATAATAAAAAATACAAATAAAAAAACTATATGGTCTTGACATAGGCCCAAAGGCAATGCCTCTGTCCTTGGTGTTGTTGTATTGTTCCTTTTTTCAGGGGTTGCCACAGTGCGTCAACAATTTCATGTCTTCCACCAACAGTAGTCCAATTTCCAAACAGCACTGTTGGCGGTTGTTGTGAACCCGGGCCTCACCAATCCAATATGGGAATCACTTTGTTTTCCGGCATCTTTGATTTGGCCAAAGTTGTACGCCAGATGCACTAACTGACCCAAACCTCACCATTTATCCGGGCTTGGGGCCGGCACTAAAAAACACTGGCTTGTGCTTCCCAGTGGCTGGCTTTTATATTTATATATACAATATACATGTATACACGCTATATCTATATCTATATATAATGTTTCATAAAATATTGTGTATACAATGATGAAAAAGCTGACTATAAAAACATGGTATATTTGGTAAGGTTTGTGGTAAGTAGTATTAACTACTAGGTGGCTACAGTAACAATAAATAAAGATGTGAAAACAGAATGAGGAAATATACAGTATAATATCAGATATTATAGAGAGAAAGACTAACCTACAGTCATTTTTAGTTTAACTTTCGCGCTAAACCACCGAGACGTTGGTGCGATACCAAAATAATAAGCGCACCTGGAGCTATCTTATCTCTTCATGCGGTTTCTGTGACTTCTCCTGTTGCTACGACTCACTGTAGGTTGACGCCTCAGCAACAGTACAGAGAAAAATCATCCTTGAACCGTTGCTGCCACAGCAGTAGCATCGTCTGGACACTGGATAAGAGCGGGCCCTGGATGGACGTGTCTGGGCTGGGCTCCTATCTTCACCTGCTACATCATCTCTGGACGACCAAAAAATGTAACGACAGTACCCCAAACTAAACCGTCTACATGGCGGGAGGTGAAATTACGCCATATTGTAGTTAAGGTAACATACACAACAGTCCATTCCACACCCCAGACTGGTTTCTAAAACTTTCTTTTCTGACACATTCGCTGTCACTACAGGAATGTGGGGAGGCTAGCACAGCTTCAGGGGATTAGCAGATGAGCAGGAGTGAGATAACGGTGAGGTTTCACACTGTGATGGTGGAACATGAACGCAGCGGAGGGACGTCAGTGAAAAGGTGTAGTGAAAAATTATGTATATTCTTACCTACTGTGTTCTGTAAGCTTGGTTTCAGACCGAGAGGTCAGTGAATAATGTGAGTAACGGACCTCTCTCCACTCCCCGCTCCATGTTTTTCCCAGCCCAACTGTATGACGTCAGTCTAGGAACTGATGATGCCTTCACGGGCATAAATTTGAGCTTGTAACAGCCAGTTTCTGGTGTCATCAATATAAAAAAATGAACATATTTCCGCGGGAAAAATCATAGACCCACAAATATGATTTCCGTAACTTTTTACACCTGTGTTTTCTATTAGATTTGTAACCATACAAGCAATGTCACACAAAGATTAATCGAGTTTTCCAATAGTTATATCAATTATTTTTAAAATAAAACTCATAACAGGCTTGATACGTTTACGGACAATAATTTTTCCTATGTTTATGTAATTTTTGTCATTTATTTTAATAAGTGACTCTATAGTGTCTAGATACTGAATGTTTCAAAGTAACTGCTTCTGTGTGCTTCTCTCCTCCACTGTAAGATAGTTTAATCTTCAAATTACGGTACTTTAAAACTTAGATTTTTATACAACAATTTATCTTAAAGAAAGAAAGAGCTGTTGCTGCAATGGCAAATATGTACAATAACAGAGGTTCATCCTTTATTAGTTATTTTATTTATATAGTCAAAATTAATTAATATCATTATATTTTCTTTATCTTTTCCCTTTTTTATTTAATTGAAATAAGCGCAATGCACCCAGCAACACCCAGCAACTAAAAAAAATGACTGTAAATAACTTTAATTAGAACAATTTTAAGTAAAACATTTATTTCCACAACAAAAGCTGGGATGTTTCAACTCTGCATCAGCCTTCAGTCAACCTCTGATGGTTTTATGAATTCCTTTTTTTTTTCTTTTAAGTATCATCATTTAATTATGCATCAAACGTATACATTTTCCAACCATTTTCCGCAGAAAAACATGTAAAACATGGAATAAATGGGCAGCAGTGTGTACGGTTGGATTCCAAGGACTGAAAAAATATATTAAAATATATAATAAGAACTTAGTATCTTAAATTATTGTCATATACTCCCTTAGGAGCCAGAATTCCTGGCAGTGTTTTCCTTACTGACTCAGATACTTACTGTAAGTATAATGGATACTTCAGTATGGACAGTGTTGCTGAGATTGCAGTGAATGAGCAAACCACTCTGAGTCTGTTGGTGATTCATGTGTATCCATAACATGATGTGAAAGTAGGTTTTACAGTAAATTCATAATTTATTCTGGATATACAATGGTTCAGGGAGTCAGCATGCAGAGTCCAAAAATATATGTAACATTAAATCAACATCACATTGAATCACCTCAAATCTAATTAAATAACATTGAATCCCCTCAACCAAGAATCTAGAAACCTACTATGTACAGTTTCCCTTGAAGTAAACATTTTTGGACATCTTAGAATCAACACAGACTCAGGTATTTTTGTGAATTACCAAACTGTCATTCTCCCATGGGTTACTAAAAAGAAAGAAACTTCAACAACCATTTAGAATTTTTAAACATTTTATTATTCAATCAACAGCTTGTTACACATCCAGATATTATCAATATTAAAATTCTTAGCCTCCGTCTGTTGACAAAAAGAACATAAGAATTAAATCTTTACCTAACCCTAACCACTGGTTAGGTGAAATAACAACAACCAAAAACACAGAGCATGTAGTAGCAACAGGATACCACTTAGTCAGACAGTCAAGGTAGACAGTGTAATGAACATGTCCAGCTGCAACATACAGTCATGGAAAAAATCATTAGACAAACTCTGCTGTTTTCTTCAATTCCTTGTTCGTCTTAATGCCTTGTTCCACTAAAGGTTTATCACCTGGGGGAAAACAATGAACACAAAACCATGCAATGACTAAAAGCACTGTATTTGTCAGTACAATGTTATTGCTAGTGATGTAGGAACAGAAGTGATTTTTGTCACTGTCAATAAAACCATGCAAAATGGACAGAAATCAGCTCTGAAATTAAACTTAATTATAAGCCTTTTTTGTTGTTATTATATTTGTCCAGATTAATGTAGATTAAGTGGAAGCAGACTTTTAAATGGACAATAAATTAAAGAAAGAGTGGTCCTATAATTTTTTTCCATGACTGTATTTCTAAACTTTAAATAAAGTGCTTTATTTCTTTGTAACATATTACAGTATAATCAATATAAAGTGAGACAAACTGTAGAACACATTTCACCCTTACACTAATTGGGTTTGTATATGGAACAGTGAACAGTTAAATTAAAAGAACATCAATAGTCTGACAGCAATAAAGTGACACACATCATTAATTAGCGTAAAATAACACTCTATAACAAAGGTGTCAAACTCAGGCTCAGGGCCAAATATGTGTTATTATATTTGGCCCGCTAGATCATATTAAATATGTACTAGAGTTGTAGAATTAGTGCATGGTCTTTGTTATAGCACAGACATTTTGTTTGTTGTTGTAGGTGAGTAATAAAACATTTAAATAAACTGGAAAGGCTACAGATAAAGGCAAGTACCAAGGTGTGATTTTTTCACTCATGTAACGATTCAAATCTTGATTCACAGGCTACGAACAAATTCAGGAACGATCCATAAAAATATGAATCAATCTATCTAGTTTGATTTGATTGGTTTAGTTCGATTCAATAGAAATTTGCATCTCTGCTTTCCACTACACTATATACTGTAAGCGGTTGTTCCAGATTCAATGTTCCAAAAAATGAATCAGGGGAGGTAATTGAAAACAGGCAAGCCAGGCAGTTGCAGGGGGCCACAGCTAGGGGGCCGCCCCTGCATTTAATATCTGGGATAAGGAAATATTGACTGTTTATTTCTTAATAAATATTCAGTCTGGCCTGTGACTTCATGCCAGTTTTAATGGTGGCCCAGTGGGAAATTGAGTTCAACACCCTGCTCTACAGCCAAATATATCTGTTTCACTTTATTCTTTACTTACTTTGCTTCAGTTATTCGTTCACTTTTAATAACTGCTGCTGTGTTGCTTGTAATTTAAACTAATGTCTGTATTTTTTTGCTCAATAAATGTAAATGTTCTGAGCAACAATACATTTAACATTTTTACTTTTATTATAAAATGTAGATCATGGAAATGTGTTCAACAGAGTCTGTTATCTGGTGATGTTGGGACCTGTAACTCAGCTAAAGAGGAAGGAGCATCTGTGAGTGAAGATTATAAAGGTACCATTTGAATTATTGGCATGTAAATAGATGGAAATTTAAAACCCAAGAAATATCAATAAACAATTGCTTGTAATTTTTTTCTGTTCTTTATCAGATAGTTTAGTTGTCAGCAACTGGACTTTGATTTCTCAACTGTGGAACTTCATCAGTTTCTGGTTGATTTCTGAGGGAACATTAGTAGTTCTAGTCCTCTAGACCACTCCCTTCACCACTGTACAAAGGTGTGAAGAGTTGTTTTGGCCACAACTGTTTAGACAGAAACTGCTCCTGATGTTAATGTTTGTAAAGGTTTTCCCTTGGAATTTTGTTCTTGGGATGAACCAACTTCTGTCTGAGATTGTTGCCCTGTTTAAAGTAAACAGGAATGTTGTGTTGGCTGAAAATCCTACATGGTTTCTCGAATACTCCCCGTAGATAGGACACCTCCATGTGTATCCTCTTGTTATGACCACTCCGTAAACGCATGGCCCAGCACAGGAGACATTTCACCAACATTTAACAGATACCGTTAACCACTGATTGCCTATTTATATGGTAAACACAAATTGAAGACGGACAAATGCAATATTGAATAAGTAATGTTTCATAGAAATTCAAACAATCATACAAAGTTTGGGGGTGTATTCTTTATCCAAACTTTATCCCCCTGAGATCACCCTTTTAAATCCTTCCCACTGTGGAAATGACATTTTCTGCAGAATCAGTTATTTCACCCTTACGCCCAAGCACTTTATTTACAATTTTATGGAAGAAGCCACTGAAGGATGGGCTTGAGAAGTAATACACCACAGGGTTGAGGACGCTGTTGAAGTAAGTGAAACACACCGAGGTGTAAAAGGCCAAGTTGGCCTCCTCAAAGTACTTACACTCATTGTACCACGCCTTGAGGACCCATACAGAGATACGTGATATGGTACTGGGAAAGAAACACGTGATGAAGATTAAAGCCACAGCCAGGATGAACTGGACGGCACGTTTGATTTTTCCACTCCTGTCCACTGTCCTGTTTCTCAGCTGCCAGGTGATCCTGATGGTACAGAAGGCCACGATGGCACTGGGCAGGAAGAACTGGATAACATAGAAGGTATTGTGCCAGGTTGAGAGAGGCTCAAAGCCCATGCAGATGTTAAAGCTCTCGCACTGCGTACGATTGCTGTTCTGAAAAAAGTGTTTCTCGGAGAGAAGGTATCCAGTGGCTAAAAAAATCAGACCCCACAGTCCGAGTGAGACCCAGAGAGCGTAGCCCAGACCCAATCGGTTGATGCGGTTTAGCGGGTGAACGATTTTGAAGTATCGATCAACGGCTACGGCAGTGAGGAAAAAGATCCCTGCAGCACGGTTGGCTGCCAGCAAGAAGAGCAGGATACGACAGAGGATATCACCGTACAGCCAGTCCTTCCCACGACGGTAGTAGTCTGCCCTGAAAGGCAGGCAGAAGAGCACTATGGAATCAGCCACAGCCAGATGGGTCAGGTACACAGAGTTGGGTTTCCACTCGTCCATGTAGAAGATAAACATTGAAAGTGCAATAAAGTTCCCCGTCAGTCCGAACATGAACTCGAGCACTAGTATTGGAGGCAAAAGCCGGTCCAGCATGGGAGACTCGAAGGCACAGCACGTTTCAGAATCTGTCCCATTCATTGCTTGAACTGCTGGGAAGACCAGGGATTGAGAGTCTGCTCCACATTACAGTGTCAACAGATAAAAAAAAAAAAAGTACCACGTGATGCGATCATGAAAATCATTCTCAGGAAGACATTTTAATATTGGTTTAGAACAAACAAATGTGTGTGTGTGCATGTGTTATCTAGAGGGAGGTGGTATTGACCCAGAGGAATATGGAGGCGGTTGTAAATGTTATCTATCTGGGGACTGTATCTTCATTAGAAAACTATTATGTAAAGTATAAGGAAATCTCCCGGGCATCAAGGATGAAAAACAGGTAAAACCTGGTTCGACAAACAGATTCATGAACATATTGTATAGAACTCGGAAATCTGTGCAGGATGTAAAACTTAAAATCACTGGACAAGTGAAAAGAATAAGTTGGACTCATGACTCTGGCGATAGAGACTGAAATTTATTAGCCTACAGTTGTTCGGGTGAAGAACATGTGGGGAGGAAATCAGCGACATTCCACACCTTTGGCAAAAGGAGAAAAAGTGTGAGCTTAAAAAAAAACGCCAAGTGAGTGGCCAAGTCCGCAGCTTTTATGTACAGTAAATAAAATATGTATAAAATGACTTAATGTGTACATTTGGCCAGGTTGTTGTTGTTGTTGTTAACAGGTCACATCCATGTCAAAGTGCATATTTGGTCTTCACTTCTTTACTTCACCCAGATCATCGATGCTGTCATCATCCACCTGTGACAAAAAGACGCTGGTTAAGCATTGTATGAAAACGAAAACGAAAAAAATACACAAAAGACAAACCTGTTATTCTTGAATAAATATAAAACAACCATATACGTTTTCTACAATTAATTCTCCAAGTTACAAAACAACATTTGCAGGTTTTCCTCTTGATGAGGAAACATCTATTTACAAGTGCTCAACCAAGCTACATTTTTTCGTCTAATCACTGTCCCCTGGTTGGTCATTTTACCTGTTGCTTTTTTTCTCTCTTTTCCTCATTTTTTTTTTTTTTAAACATCTACATCTGGACCTTCTCTACCTCTTGCTCGGTGTCCCTGTCTTGGATATTTTACCAAATTTTAATAACAAAATCTTTTTCAAATTATTATTTTATACTAATTCTATCTGTTTATATCGACAATTACAATTATTTCTATATATATATGGGGTGGACTATCTAGTGTAGGGGTCTCAAACTTAAGGAACACGGGCCATTTGTGGCCCAAGAATGACATTTTATGCGTCCCAACTTATATTTAATGTTACGCTGCTACCAAGATTTACAGTGGTGATTCACTGCAAGTCAGTATTGCAATGAAGAATTTCCTTCGTTGCACTACTCACATTCATCCAACGCAGTTTACTCATTTATTTCTAGTCATTCGCAGTGCTGTATTACAAATAATTTGTGGAAAATTAACTTACATGACCCTTTGAGGATTGGCAGTGGCCCTCAGGGGTCTCACTCAAGTTTGAGACCCCTGATCTAGTGGCTCCATTGTAATATAAATAAAATTTATTATTATAAATTGCTGTATAAAATATGCAGACTGGTTCAGTAAACATGTCTAATGTTGTTGGAGAAAGAAAAAGGGGGGTCAAATTGTTGCGTGAAAAATGTGTGGTGTTCCCTACAGTAACCTGTTCTGTATAGTAGACTATTGTATCATAGAGCATTGGGTGAGAAGCACAGGCTGCCACAGAAGTCAGTGAACACACGCTTCTTTCACAGAGAGCAGCACTGGTCACGTCTCCCACAACTTTATTCCAAGTTAGGCAAGGAGATAATGAACCAAGAAGTTTAGGGACAACATCCATGACCTCTTGGGATTTAATTATGATTCAGGAGGAAATCTCAGGAGGTTGTACCACTGTTGGCTACAACAACTTTGCTGATCGGAGTGTATACACTTGAATTGGGTGTGTTTGGTGAACTGTGTTCCCCCACAACAAGCCAAAAGGTTTGGTAGGTTTGCGTAAATAATCAGTAAATAAAGTTAAGCACACAGCAAACAGCTGTGTGTTAGACGTAAACAACAATGTAACTGATAAATACAGCCTGAGGTCACACAATATCTGACTAATGAATCCTATCTTTTAAAGAAAAACAAACAGATTTGGACCAATAAGCTGTATATTTTATGTATATTATGAATGTATAACTATATTAAGATGGTTTTGATAAAAGTGTATTTGAGTCTGGCTGCGTGAAGGTGAACAGATGGTGTTTAGTTTCGTCTAATGACAACTTTCAGATTTATAAAGATTCCAAATGAAGATTCAAATCCCATTGAAGGACAGATAATATTGACTATTTTGCCAAGCTTGTGTTGTTTTCACAGAGACTGTCTTATTTTTTTTCTGGCAGCAAAACTGTTCCAGACTTGTACACAGCATTGTTACTCAAATAAACGGACCAGATTTATCCATCATCACTGTCTTTCAGTGTCCCAGTGCAGGGAGAACAGAGAGTTCTCTTATCTTACGGTTGTTGGCTTCCAAGACCAACAAGAAAAATAAATAGAAATTTTAGAAAGTAGAAGCCAGATAGTTTTATCATTTAGGTAACCAGTACTATTATCAATGTCTGTATTTTTTGTTTTTTTTACACTTCTTTTTTAGTTTAGATTCATATCAGGACAATAACAATAAAAATATAGCAAAAAAAAGAATTATTTACTGTAAGATACTGTGTAATAACAAAACTTTTGTGACATTAGGAAAAAAAAATCAATAGTTTTTGCGAGCAAAAGGAGAACTGTGAAATAGAAACAACATTTTTGTGTCTGTATACATGATAGGTTGATACACAAAAATGTTGCCAAAAGATTGAATGATGGAGTTCTTTTTTTTTTTTTTTACAACTCACCTCAGGCCACTTCTCTTGAATAACGTCAATGATGTCGTCTGTAAAATCTCCCTGAATGATTATTTCATCCTCTGCTGTAACTGAGGCACCGCAAGAGAATTTCTGGGCAAAGAAACGCTGAGCCTCCTTAAGGTCAATGTCTGAAAAAGTCAAATGGCCCTTAATGTCATTAACATCATCATGGTCACATGAGCAGGCAGAGGTGAATCCAAATAAAAAGGTAAAATATAAAATATGTATATATTAAGACTTACCAAATGTCGCCAGGCCACACACTCGTGTAACATATTTCTTCTTGGCTCTAGGGATTTTTGCTATTGTAACTTTCTGAGGCACAGTCTTCTTTTTCTGTTTGATCTGGCCTCTCCCCCCTTAAAGAATAAAATCAATATTAGGAAGTTGTATTATCGCAAAATGTTTGACTTTACAGTAACATAACCTATAATTACTTATGTCTGGTGCAGGAGTCATTCAGGAACTCACAAACCCAAAATATCAAATTCTGTTTTGACAATTAAGTTTAAGTAAAGCATTAATTAAATGAAATAATAGATTTCCTACAGTTTTACTATAGTTGGTAAACAAGTGATCAAAACATCTGACACTGTGTGAGTTAATCTCTAAAAGTAGACTTACCTCGCTTCTGTTTCTTTTTCTCCTCCTCCTCAACCGGCGGAGGAGCGTCTCCAGTGCTGGTTTCCCGTTTGGGCGCTTTCTCTGCTGGACCAGTTTATCACAAGTAAAACAGAGAGAAATTAAACCCAATTCTGTAACTCTAGTTTAAATCAATTCTATAATAAATAATTCAACTGTCAGATGGTTAAAAGAGATATATATATATTTTTAATTCAGTCTAAAAATATAGTTTGAAAATTAAAGCCATTAAAAAGGAAGTAATGCCGGTAGAGGTTCACTTTGGGAGCTTTTTGATTAACTTAATAAACATGAAATTTAAGAGGTGAGAGAGGTACTGTACTTATTGTACAAATGCTTTATGTAGCAACAGACATAAATTACAAATGATGAAAAATATTTCACAGTGACTTGGGAACTATGTCAGTAAATTGTTTCTTCAGTAACAATATCTCTGTGTATATTGTGACACAGCTTGGCGCTGTTTTATTTTTCACAATATGAAAGATGAAACCACTGTAGTTTCTGGTTTCCATGACACTTGGTCGGCTAAAAAAGGGGTTTTTAATATGAAATAGTAATCTTGATATGATTTTTTACTCCTAATTCCCAAACACTGCTAGTGTCAAACTTCACAGGAAACCTTCTGGTTGATACTTACCTACAGTCATCCTGGCAAAAACGTCGGGGAAGTTCTTCTCCAGCCACTGTCTGCATTTGGCTGGCTCAGGCATGTACTCACAGTACTGCAACCACAGAGTAGAGTCAACAAAAACGCAAACAGCAGCATATTTTGTGCTAAATTAGAAAATCCCAAGTTTACATGATCGTCACGCTTACCTCTGTAGGCAGAGAGCACACTGCACAGCAAAAAGAGAAAACAGTTTATAAAACAGCCTCAATTGTGTTTTACTGAAATCTGAGTTACAGTACAGGGGCAAAAAAATATTACCTCCGCAATAAAGAACTTTAAGTGGGTACTTCGAGTCACCATCTCCAGTGCCAGTTTCTGATCTGCATTCCGAAGAGCAAGACTCCATCTCAGTAGTCGCCATTACAATTGTTCTAAACAAAGGAGACATGGAGAAAAATCACTTATTCAAGATACAGACTTCATTTTATTTATGATGACAATAAATGTCAGTGAATGAGGAACTGGTTCAGAAGTTCTCTAATTTCAGCCCTCTAAATTTGAATGTCCTCTCCTTCTAAACAATTTTCCTGATGAATAAGTGACGTCTAGATCATTAATTGTAATTATGAAATAATAGCAGATGGTTTATACTTTACTTTTCCGCACTATTTTGTGTACATAAAATAGTATCCATGAAAAAATACTCATAATTAAAAATTGTACAGTGTGAAATAGATTGTGTCCACACTCTGCTTCTACAAGAAAGTGAGGGTTAAATTAACGAAAAACATACAGAGCCTTTACTCGATGTCAAGGAGACCAGTGACTCTTCTGATTGGTTATCAGGCAGACCTACTGCTGACTAGGGAGTACTAGGCTCGATTTATTTCATCATACAAACCGTACGTCATTTCCACCTCACATACAAGACCAATGCCAAAATTACAACACAAACTATTCCGAAGTAAATCAATTACAATACTGTTTTAACTTTCTAAAAAAGAAGCCCGTCCAAATTATGTTAAACATGTGGTTGTTATTTAGATTAATATATTTTTTACCGGCTCTAATCAAATTTACCGGTATTGGTAAGATATAACGCCGTATCTACGAGAAAACATTTACTTTTGGCCGATACACGAACAACTATAATTAAATTCACATGAATTCATTTAATAACTGTCGCCCAGCTGTCACCGTTTGCAGGCATTAGCTCGGCAAGCTAGCAATGCTAACACACTACCAAGTGAGAATGATATGCTGCCCATTAAACCACAGAAAAAGATATGCGGATATACATACCAAGAAATATATAGTTTACAACTGCCCTCTATCCAGTAAATCCGTTCGCATCATTAATCTCAGAGGGACTTTTAGAAAATCATTGTCAATTTCAGGTTTAGTTGGCGTACTTTGAGCACGCCTTGACGCGCTTCTTCTTCCGCTAACTAATTATTCCTGGTGTAGACAGCCCGTACGGGAAATACGACAGCGCCCCCTTTCTCTCTGGAAGAAAGTTGTTATTATCATGTGAGCTGTCTTTACATGAAGAGCTTACTGTATGTGTTTCATTTTCAAATTGCTTTCCAAACACTTCAAAATTCATGTTTGTGCACACTACAACGTCCAAGCTTGTTATATTGACTGTTGCATAGATGCCATGATTAGGACGACAAGTGAAATCCAAGTCTGCTTTGGACTCAATGTACTTGGAGGATATAAATTATATTATATTCTCCAAATATTAACATTTTAAAAAATAATTATGCGAAAAAATAGCTGAACGTGTATAATTGTGTGAGTCTCTTTTGGGTATTCTTTTGGGAAATTAAGGCTACAGCAGCAGTAAATAGCAAAATAGCAAAAAAAAAGAATATGGGAGACCTGAACAATGATCAGTTAATGTTAGTGGATAAGTGGGTTATAGCAGATAGATAGGATAACTTACTTAACAGGTATGTGAGTTATAGTAATCTCAACAATTGTTATAATAATTCACTATGATAAGATTAGGTTAAAGGTTAAGTGTTTATTTAGTTAAGTTAGTATAATCATCAGTCTTTTATAAATGTATGTGTAGGCCTGCATATATACCTACATTCCCAAGCACATTTATACATGTACAGTACATACGCACCCATACAGTATACAGTACAGATACAGTATACTGTATCTAAGTGTTTATGTTTATACAGCCATTATCTTTAGTGGTTACATTATTTTACATTATACACATTACATTACATTATATTTGTTTATATAACATGTTTATACAGCATACATACATACATGCGTACATATTTCCATGTACATTATATAGGACATAAAGCATATACACATATAAAATTACATTACTTAGAATATAAAATATACTACAAACTGTAAAAAAGGAGACTTTTTTATTCTGTCAAGGTTATTAAGAATTAACCCCTAATGAACAGTGTACCATCAAACTAAGGGTGACTTTTGTCTACGCTATATTTTAAATACATTCTACTCTGAAAATACTGTGGCTCATCAGTCAAACGTAATGTTGATTTTTAACCAGAGGAGGGCGACAGTTGGAAAGAAAAACTGCAGAACCCCTCCCTCCCTCGTGAATCTTCAACAGATAACATGTCAACATCAACATACATGAACTATGTAAGTCAAGGATTATTTGCTTCCTCTGTCTTTCTGAGTTGAAACATTGAAGATTCTAACTTCCTCATTCCACCAGGCATAAACTGTTGTCGTGATCTGAGGTGTTTCTGGTCCAGCAGCATACCAGGAACTCATGGCACGCCTACAGCTAGACTCTATAGTTCTGGGCCCCTGTGATGCCCAATCCTTGATAGGAGTTGTTTTTATTTTTTTTCTTCAGGGTGTGGATTAAAGAAGGTCAAATGTGCTGAGTCCCTCCTTTTTTTCTCTGCGTTTGTTTAATAGACATTACAGGTCCAATTTTAGCTCTTTCATAGACCAATGATGCTCCACCCAAGCACCACCCAAGGTGGCTTGACACAGATAGATAATTATTAGGGAACCATTAAATTTGAATGGAGATTTTTGTCTGATTTCTACCCTTTTTATGGTGTGTGATTGTGTATCTGTCTGTCTGCGTGTCTCTCTCTACCTACTTTTCTGTCTGTGTGTCTATCCTCCTGTCTGTCTACCTGTCTGCCTACCTGTCTGTCCTCACAGACAACTTTTTGGAACGACACGCGGCCAGGACAAAGGAAATGACCTTTTATAACTCACACACACCCCCTCCTGGTCTGTCCCCCATGTCCATCCACAACCAAATGGTGGAACAGCCACTTTAAAAATCTAGGGACTCACTTAGGACAATAAACTCACTTTGGACCCATTTGGAAGTGTATATTACCCAATTTCCCTCCGGGGATCAATAAAGTTATCTATCTATCTATCTATCTATATAGTGCCTGTCTGTCATTAATGGTGTGTTTGTGTTGTTGGTGTACATGCATCTTGTTATTCAATGCGTTCATTGTGTCTGTTTGGAATGTTTTGTCGCCTGACAATGTCTGAGTGAATGTTCATACATTTATTTAGTGTCTGATTGTTTGTGGTGTTGATGTCTTCATGTCTGTCTTGTAGACTATATGTGTATGTAAATTACATGTCTGTGTTGGCTGTTACAAGTAATGATGGAGGTGAAAACGAATTTGCCCTTAGCTATCTATCTATCTATCTATCTATCTATCTATCTATCTATCTCCCTACCTACCTACCTGTCTGTCTGTCTACCTATCCTATCACAGTTAATTGAAGACACAACAGAGTTCAACAGTGAAAGTAGTCCTTCATGTCTTGCATGCCTGTTGGTTTTTGACCTAGGCCATGTCGTGGATAACATATAACTCTATTCACAACTTGAATAGGAACTAATTGGTGGCCTCACTGTTTGCTGTTTTCTACTGTGAGGCCTATTATTAACATGTAAGGAGACAAACTCAACTCAGTGCTTGTGTTGTTTTTTAATTCATTTTAAAAAGACATGAAGTGAGATGAGGAACCAGTCCTACAGGGCTGTTGATTGATGTGTCCCTGAACAGTCTTTCCAGTTTTACTGCTAGTGACTCAGTGAAAATGCCACTTCCACCGTCCCGACTTAAATGGGCCATGGTGTGCGAGATAAAAATTTCTTAAACTTAACTTTTTACTGACTGTGGCCTACAGAGTGTAACACATATCTATGTTGGGCTGTATTTATTAAAGACACCTCAGTGTAACGTTCAGGGGACACATTTTTCTTGATGGCATGACGTCATACGCACGACGTACGACGCACCTTCAATTTTAATCAAGTCTGGAGGTGAAACCTCGAAGTCGTCGATAGTTTTGGCTACAGAGAAATAACGACAACATGAGCAAAAGTAAAAACAAAAGCGATAAAACGACAGAAAAGGCTTTGGCCGCAGAGAAGGAGCAATTTGGAAAACAACAGGTAAGTTAAAACTAACCTTTTAGTAATATTAAGTCGATCATCACTGCAAAACCAGAATGTTCCATATTATTCAGCTGTCGGCGGCTCTCAAAGATAGTTTACTAATGCCAGCTAGCTTAATACGACAATATCTTTAGATTTAAAAATGTACTAATGAAAAAATATGTATAAAAAGACGAAATAATCAAGTGTACTTGATGCTCGTTAACATTTTAAAGTCCATGTCTTGGTTTGCTAAACACGTTTCAACCCTGTCGTTGTCTGCTAATCTATATTTTAAAAAAAATATCTTTTAGCTTCACAGCATCAGCAAAACCCTCACTTCCGCTGAAACACCACCAAAAGAGAAATATGTACGCAGTATCCTTTTGTTATTGTTATTATTATTATTATTATTCTACAGTTTTTGTATTGGCTTTCTTTTCCTAAACAACCCCTTAAAATGTACCCCTTGAAATATACCAAGAGCTATGATATGTATTCCAATTCTTCGGCCTATATATAATGTTATCCATGGTGTTACGTTCTTTTTGTAGTCGTAAAATATACGACACAAAATATAAAAGGCTGCGTCTGAAGAAATTTCAACACAATTGATTTGGTAACACATCTGATGTTGCTAATACTGTCCTATACTTAGATTTTCATTTTATACTTTTATGCTTATATATAATAAATGTTCCCTTCTTTACTGTATTGGTAAAGAAAACAGTTCACTGCGTTGCTGTTGTGATTATTCTGCTAGATAAACGCAATGAGAATCACAATGACTCACTCAATCAGATACATGACAGCATAATGTTTTACAAAAGTATATCTCTGTCACTCTGGTGTTTTTAAAGTTCATATTTAATCTCACCTCTGATTTAAAGAGCATGTAATGAGACTAACCTGTTTTTTAGGTTTATTCTTCAACCCTATTCATAGTTAGAGAAGCAATGTGCGGTTTTCTTCAATTATTTTATTCTGGTTGTCAACGTGCAGCATCTCCTTACCTCTAACTGCCTGTACTTTATGTTGGAAGCACATTGTTATGAACAAAACATTGACAAACAAGACAATTTCACATTTTCTTTTAGTTACTTTTTTTTGTGAAAGTCCCTCATTAGATTATCACTGTCACTGTTTTCTTACTTTGGCTTTACTGGCAGATCTGAATTTTCTAATTTGTAATACTGCCACCTAGCGGAAACCCAAACCTTTTCTTCACGTTTTGCTTGTATTAAGCACAGATTTACAGTACACTGCCTTCTTCTCTCTGTTATTGAATGGGGTATTTTGAGTGTTGGTCAAATTTCCCTAACTGCTGCAAAGATATTATTATGGGGAGTCATAAAGAGGGAGGAGCTACCACTTTTTGGTCCTACACCCTAAACCTACCGTTCTCCAGCAACTCCATGATCAGCTGGAAGTTCTGCTACCTACTGCACAAACTGCTCAGGGATGGACACAGAAATGTAAGTTCACACGTCCAACGTTTCCTTTTTTTACACTTTTGTAGGTGATATTTACATTTTCCCTCTTTCACTTTGTTTCCTCCAGGCTGTTTCAGACTCACACAGACACACTCATGTGGTGAAGGAGATGGGTATCTTATGGGTGAGTTGCATTTAATCAAAGTTAAGCAGAAAGATATAAATTGCTTAATTTACAGAACGATGTATTACCATTTATTTGTTGTGGTATTATTGTATGTTTAAGAATGTATTCAAGCAAATGGTCTTCATTCAGCTGCTTTTAACATTCCTTTCAAACTTTAGTGTAAATTTGTTGACCAGTTTCCATGTTTGT
This sequence comes from Paraplagusia blochii, assembly GCA_016785265.1. Lineage (NCBI taxonomy): Eukaryota > Metazoa > Chordata > Actinopteri > Pleuronectiformes > Cynoglossidae > Paraplagusia > Paraplagusia blochii. The sequence goes on from JAFBJS010008583.1 coordinate 29,542, forward strand.
AGTAAATGGTTGATATGAATGTTTTTATGACTTTAACAGCATTTTTTACTGGTCTTTTTTGACTTTCTAGATGAGCTAAAGTTAAGTAATGATGTATTTCTTACACTTTACAGGGAAACTTGCACGACCGATATGGCCACATTGTTGCCTTGTTTGCCAAATATCTTTGTCTCAAACTGGAGTTCCATAAAAAGGTAAAACATTTGAAGTGGCAAAACTGAAATGAATTAATTTCATAGTTTCATGAAAAAAATATATTTTTTTACAGCACAAAGTGATCCCAGGGAACCTGGAAGCCAGTGATGAGACACTGGACAGGGAGGCAGGCACTGACCAGACTAAAGTGTAAGGAAACCTTATATAGAATAGAATAATTTGTTGTTCCTGCCCAGAGGGGGAAACACACTTTCACAGTAGTAGTACAAAAAACAAAATTAGAATGAGAAAAATAAGTTTAGTAAGACAATAACAATAAAACAATATTAGAAAAGAAAATAATTCATATACATATATACACTAATAATATCGATAGAAAATTTGGGAAATGTAATAAAATATAAGTAGAAAAAATGTAATTAAATGCAATACATAAGGTGAAAGTGTTTACGCAGAATATATATTATGAAGTCTGACTTCTGAGGGAATAAAGGACCTGCTGTAGTGCTCTTTTCTGCACTGTAGGTGCCAGAGCCTCAGTCTGGTGTAGTGGGTGAGTGGAGTTAGATAGGGTCTTCCTCTTTCCCACCAAGTCCAACGAGCAGCCCAGGAAAGAACTGAACCTGCTCTTGTTCTTGTACTGATGCCAAAAAGATTAGAATAGCTTAGAATTAGATTAAGAATTCAGGGTATGAATATGATCTTATTGTTAGTTATAACTCCTGTTTTATAATAGGTTGGACATGACAAATGCCCTGTTGGATTACTTGGATGCTGGTCTGAAGATGGCTGAGACAGGTTTGTCTTCTAGCAATTACATTATTTTTACATGAAATACAAATTTAAAACACATTTTTATTAAAGATTCTAAAAAAATGTTTTTGATCCCTCACAAATTACTTGAATCCTTTTTTTTTGGTGGTGGCTATGCATGAATAACAATTGACATCAGGCTATGCAGGAAACTCAAATGTCTATGTCTAAATCAGTAAGAATGTATTGGTGGCAGTGGTGTTCTTGTGGGAAAGGAACTAAACTGGGGTCCAGAGGGTTGCAGGTTCGAAACGACCAACTGCCAGGTTACCACTGAGGTCCACTGAGCATGGCACTGTCCTCAATCACTGCTCCCTTGGCTCTCAAAGCTGCCCACTGTTCACTTTGGTGATGGGTTAAATACAGGGGTTACATTTCATTGCAGTGCGGTGTTGTGAAACAAAATGTCCCAATGACAAAAACTTTGCTTTCCTCCTTCTTTCTTTCCTCATATCCTAGAGTATAAGGGTATTTTTGTTTTAAAATCAAATATTCATTAATTTAACTTTTTGAATGTGTTTTATATGTATAGTTTTACGTCAGCTAGATGCCAACGGGGCCAAATCTACAACTTCCGCTGGACAGTGCAGACTGACACCTCTGATACCACTAATCCTGGACTGCAGCTTCCTTTACCACTTCTCCGTCCTCCTGATGTTCAAACTTCACAGCCGTGAGTGGAGCAAAAATAGACCTGTCCTTATCTTCTCTAAACTAACTGCTCTGAATCACTGTCTTCATATTCTCTCCCTCACAGGTATTCCCCCAGATATTCTCCTTGGACATCGAGAGCGGTTCCGTGACCTTTTTAACAGGTAGACCGTCAGCAGAAGAAGAAGGGTTTTTTTTCTACAACAGGCCTGAATTGTAAAAGTGAAAAACACAGAAAAAACCTTTGGTCACTAAATACAAATGAATTAAATATTTATAGCTGTTCATAGAGCACGATTTGTTATATTTATTACTGTCAGTTGCCTGTTTGTTATTATGCCTGTTATTATGTGTTAAGAATCCATCGTGTTTATTTGTTCGGCAGCCTTACCCAGTTCTTCAACAGAGCCAGGGAGATGGAGTTCTTTAAAAGTGTCATCAGGATCCCAGATCTTCCAGATGTAAGTGAACATTTGTGAGTGTCTTATTTTTTTTTACAGAACTTGGATAAGATTCTGGCTTTGCTTTGTTTATCTTAACCCCGTAGGAACCACCAAACTTTCTTCGAGCTGCAGCTTTCGGGGAGTATAAAAAGCCAGTGGTGGTGGTACCAAATGAGGAGAATCAGGAAGAGGAGGAGGTGGAGCCCCAGCAGGAGGGCAGAGAAAAGCCACAGATGCTGCAGGTAAAGGTGTCTGGGTGGAAAAGCTTAAAAACGATTAATTCTTATATATTCCCTGCCTTTTCTGTTAGAGCGGAGTCACTGATGTTTCTATTTAATTTGTATTTTAGTATTACCTTCTCAACCAAATGGGGGCGTCTGAGGCTCCACAAGAGCAGAAAGAGTCGGAGAATGAGAACATGAAGAAGGAGCTCGAGGCCTTAAAACCAGAGCTAAAGCACATTAAGAATGAGGTGAGAAGAACATTGATTTAACCATAGGGATATTGTGGTAATTTTACTTGCATGAAGATTGATTTACTTGATATATATAACTATTTATTGAATTGTAATTATTATCTAAAATTAAATTTGGATAATTATTTGTCTAAAAATAGCAGCATCTTCAACTTAACACAATCCTTATTTTTGTGATTGTTACTACCTTTGCAGCTCCAGAACCATACGTAATTAGTTGTCATATATGATTTTATGTCCTTCAGGCTCAGAGATGTGTGACTGAGTTAAAGAGTCAGGTAAATCGTCTGGAATCAGAGCTGGAGGATCAGCGGACTCACAAGCAAGTGGCGATGGTGGAAAACGAGCATCTAAGGATGGAAGTGGAAGCTTTGCGAGCAGCAAATGTGGCCAATGTCGGGGCACAGATTGGATTTAAGGAAGCTGACGGTGAGTTAACAAATTGTTATAAAAGATTAATAGTTTAATTAGCAAAGCTCACTAATCGCTCACTATGACCGCACAGGCAGAGCTCAGGCTGCTGAGCTCCGTTTCATGCAACTCAAAGAGAGGCATGCAGAACTGGTAACCAGTCACGCCGACTTGATGAAGAAGGTAAAGTCGTTGATTGGTTTTACACATTCTGAGTGACTAAAAGACATTTTATGAAACGTGCATTTACTGCCAATTTTCTTAATAGAAAGGAGGAAATGTACAATATCTCTAGCAAATGGCAATAATGTGGTTCTCACTTTTACCCAAATGCAGAATGCAGAGACAGTCAAGGCTCTGTCTACCACAAAGTATAACCAAGATGATCTACTGAGAGCCAAGCAACAGCTGGCGACTGATCTGAAAAACCTGCAGCAGGAGAAGCTAAATGCAGTGAGCTCCTTGATACAGTTACAAACATTAACTACTGAAACTACAGAGAATTAACCCTGAGTAATTCCTTTCAATGCCTACTCAACATAAAACTGGCAAATATAAACTCAACATAATAACTTGACCTTTTTCATAACTTGAACTGTTGAGAATCCATAACTTAATGATTCCCCTTTTAATAAGGAAAATAAATATCAGAAGGAAGCTGACCGCCTTAATAAGGAACTATTGGAGCAAAGAGCAGAGATGTCTTTCCTTCGCAGTTCCCTGGAAAATAAGGACAAGGTGAGTTGGTGGTAAAGAGAATACATGTTATAGTACAATAAAAGTCTCTCTGATCAATTAAAAATACTGTAACGACTACCATTAAAATCTCTGGACTGTGATGCTGTGATTCGTAGTGAAAAAGGCATTGACATCTCTCAGTAGATCTAACAATTGTCAATATATTTACTGCTTTTTCCTTGGTGGGATTGGTTCAGAGAATGAGTTCAATGAGATTATATTATATACCTACACTGCGTATTGTCTAAAATTTCCCAATATTTTTTCCCCACACATAAATAGATACAGAAAAAGTACAGATTCCATTTACTTCACTCATATCTTCCCTTTATTTTCATTCTTCAAGGAGGGATCTCAGGCCAGCAGCAGCTTGGCAGCTCTGCAGGCAGAAAGAGACGTGATCCTGCGTTCTTCCAGAGAGAAAGAGGCTGAGCTGGCATCCCTGAGGGCACAGGCACAGCAGCAGCAGGGTTCACTGGACCTGGAAAGAGATCGATACAACAGAGAGCTGGAGGCGCTGAGAGCTCAGCTGCAGCAACAGGTTTAAACCACTTACTCTGCAGCTTGTCAAACACTGGCTACAGCCTACCTGATTTTTGTATTTGACCAATACGTATCATTGCAACAGCTCTCCATCAATGCAGAACAAAAGTTGGAGATTGACAGGCTGAGGCGAGAGCTGGACACGACCAAGGCAGAACTGGCTCGTGCAAACAATGCACTGCAGAGCAGAGAAATGGTAGTGTCATTTAATTTTGTTTTAGTTCAGATAATTCTCTACTGGATCTAAATGTGATTTGAGATTCACAGTTCTACGTTTGAATAAAAAAAAAGATGTTCCTTAATGAGCAGGAACACAGAATCTATAGGAAAATTATTTTTTTCTAAAATAATATTTTTGTATTGAAAAGCTGATGCGGCCCTCCTGTGAAATGATAGTGTGTGTGGTGGCCCTTAACTTATTGGAGTTTGAGACCATTGATATACAGTGAGTGTATAATGCAGTAAAAAAAGAAACAATTATTGTAACTACGTACACATGATTGTTTTAAATACAGGTGGAAAGAAGCAAAAATAAATAAATTAATAACAGAATTCCCTCAATTAAAATTGGTTTGCAGGTATTTTAACTCTTCCTAATGATGGGTTAATCATAATTGATTATAGGAACAATATCACCTGGTAATCATTTCTATTGGTTTGGGATATTTTGCAATCATGACAATCATTCACTCTACACCAGGCCTGGGCAATAATTTTGACTCGCGGGCCACAGCTGGTACTAAAATATGAGTCAAGGGTCAAGTCAGGATCATAAATATTGAGTATTTCCGTGAACAAAAATAAATAACGAGTAAAGTATTAAATAAAGGCAACATGCTCTAAAGCCTTTTTTAGCCCATCTATTGGCGAAATAGTAGTTTTGCAGGGAAAAGGTAGAAGGCCAACGATAATATAAATTAAAAGCATAATTTGGACAAGTCTGGCGGGCCGGATTATAACGTTAAATGGGCTGCATCCGGGCCTTAGTTTGCCCAGGTCTGCTCTACACCTACTTCACTCACTTTTGCTCTTGTCTGCAGAGTGGTACTCAGATGAACAACACACTTGCAGGCTTGCAAGTAGAGAAGGAAGGGCTGCTGCGGTCAATGAGGGAACAGGAGGCAGAGCTGGTGTCCCTCAGACAACAAGCTCAGCTCCACCACAGTTCCCTGGAGAACGAGAGGCAACGGAGCAACGTGGAGCTGGGAAGTTTACACGCTCAGTTACAGCAACAGGTATCGCCCTGTGTAAAGGTGTATGACAGTAGAGAAACTGTGGTGAATATCTCTGTTGAAGAGTGTGTGTTAAATACAGGCCTGCCGTGAAGGTGAGCTGGCCCAGAAGCTGCAGGAGGAACAGTTCTCTCTGCTCCAGTGTGCTGTAGTGGAGGCTGAAGGGATCATACTGGATGCTGTGTCTAAATTGGACGACCCCATTCATGTCCGCTGCATCAGCTCACCTGGTAACTTTGGTTTCCTAAACTCCTAAGCCATTTTCATCACAGTTTTATTACATTTCTCGTAAGTTCTAGGAGCAGAGGTGGTGAAGGAGTAGTTTAGATACTTAGGATCAACTGTCAAGGTGAAGGGAAAGGTTTTCAGGACAGTTGTAAGACCAGCCAGGATGAATGGATTAGATACACTAGGAAGACAGGAGACAGAGCTGGAGGTGGAGGAGGAGTTAAAGATGCTGAGGTTCTCTTTAGGAGAGACAAGGATGGACAGGAACAGGAATAAGGTGATTAGAGGGACAACACAGACAGGAAGGTTTGGAGAAAAACCTATAGGGACATGTTCAGAGGAGGAACAGTGATAAAAGAATGTTCATAGAGATGGAGACACCAGGTAGGAGACAAAGAGGAAGGCAAAAGAGAAGATTTATGGCTGCATTGAGAGAGGACATGGAGGTAGTTAGAGTAAGAGTAGAAGATAAAGAGGACAGGGTGAGATGGAAATTGTTGACTCGCTGTGGCAACCCCTGAAAAAAGTTGAAAGAAGATGAAGAAAATTGGTTCTTTGGAGTTTTTTTTTCTTGTCTGAAAATATCTCACAGTAAAGTGGAGCTGCACGGTTCAACAGTGTAAACACAAGGACTTTCTCATTTCAGATTATTTAGTGAATCGAGCAGAAATCACTCTGGCTTCTATAGACAAGATGCAGCAGAGCCACTTGGTCTACCTGGGAAACAGGAGCGGTGAGAAAGGCGTCTTGGTCATATTTTAATTTTGTAATTTTTTATATGTTGTCACCTGATTTCTTGCATTCATCATCTGTTTTTGTTATTCCACAGATGCCAGTGGTTTGTTAAGAGCAGTCACACAGTTTTCCCACCTTGCCGCTGACACGATTGTAAATGGAGCAGCAACGTCACACTCCGCCCCCACTGACCAAGCAGACCGTGAGAAAAACACACCAGCAGTAAAGTTTTTAGTTGCATATATAAAATTAATGTATCTCCAATAGTTATTTCTGTTTCACTGTTTTCAGGTTTGACCGACAGCTGTCGGGACTGTGCCAACAACTGCCTTGAGTTTTTGAGAGACTTGAAGATTCAGTCCAGTTTACAGAGAGCAGACCCGTCCGCCATTCGTTACACTGTTCAGCGCATACTGGCTTTAGGACAAGTGGGTCACAATAATTTATCTGTTCGTTCTATAAGACATTTCACAGAAGTAAAAACCTTCATGTTTATCATCTTACAATGTATTCCAATGTTTTTTTTCATGTCACCTTGGACTGTCACATAAATGGTAAAAAATAAACTAGGTCAAAAATAGGACTTTTAACAAATCTGAGATGCAAATTCAATTTTTAAAATAATAATTTATAAAAAAAGTTAAATATCATTAAATATAATGCATCATTAATGTTGTAATATTTTTTTAAATACAGCTACTCTGTTACAAAAGTGTTTTCCAATTTCCTTCTCGTGTAGGATTTAAAACCCAAAGGTCGGGACGTTCTGAAAGAAGAGCTGGGGAACATGGTGGACAGGGAGATGATCGCAACGTCCACGGCGATTGAAGAAGCTGTGCTGCGGATGGATGTGAGACCCCAGACTTCAGATGTAGCAGATGTCGTAAATGGTTGTATAACTCATGATGTTCACTACTGTCTCTTTTTTGTTACACAGGAAATTTTGAGTCAGGCCAAGAGAGACACCACGGGTGTGAAGTTGGAGGTCAACCAGAGGTTAGATCAAGCATTGAAAACTGTGTTGTGTGTTTTAATCTCTCAAATGACTTGACAGATGATGAATCTATGTTTTTCTTTCTTTTTCTGTTGTGTGCATAGTATTTTGGGCTCCTGCTCAGATCTGATGAAGGTAAAGGCTCTTTCTGAATTTTTTTATTTTTCCAATCATATAAAACATTTTCATTCATTAAAAAATGTACTTTCCTCTCAAGGCTGTCCATATGCTGGTGACGGCTGCAACTGACCTTCAGAAAGACATTGTAGAAGGAGGCAGGGTGAGTTTTATAACGTCTGTAACATTACAGAAGTGAAACATTGTTTAAAGATTGGTCTGCATGAAAATTTAGGTCACATTAGAAAGCTGAAATGGTTCAGATTATGAGTGAGTCAGTGTCACTGAAGAACATGTTCTCCTGATGTAACCATATTTATTGCTCAAAACTTATTTATTAGAACAAACAGAATAATTACCATATCCTCATGTGTGTTTTTGTAATTGTTTTTCTGCTCCATCCAATGAAAAGATCAACCAAGGAATTTTGTTGGCAGACTGAGCTTAGTGGTAGTCATTTTTCCTTATTGCCTCTGAGTGCTAAGGGATGGTATTTGCCCCTGACGGACCACTTAATGTCATTTCTACAAAAGCATGTAGTCAAAAATATATAATTGAAATTTTATTTAATTCACTTTGGTAAGCACTTGACTAATGTTGTGGTTATTTATCGGGATCGAAGAGTGTCAGCTAAGGTGAAAGGAAAGGTTTACAGGACAATTGTGAGACCAGCCATGATGGAGGGATTAGAGACACTAGGCATAGACAGAAGACGGAGGGCAAAGCTGGAGGTGGAGGAGTTAAAGATGCTGAGATTCTCTTTAGGAGAGACAAGGATGGACAGGATCTGGAATGAGGTCATGAGAGGGACAACACAGACAGGAAGGTTTGGAGAAAAAGATAGAGAAGCCAGATTTGGACATGGACACATTGGTAGAGAAATTATCCTAGAGATGGAGCTACAAGCAAAAAGGAGACTGATTGATGCAGTGAGGGAGGACATGGAGATAGTTGGAGTCAGAGAAGAAGATACACAGGACAGGGGTAGATGGACCACTGAAAAAGGGACACGCTGAAAGGAAAAGAAGATGAAGAAGAAGAAGAACATACCACGGAACACAGTTGTATCTTTGTTCATTTGTAAACGTTTTTATCCAGGGAGCCGCGTCTGTCACAGACTTTTATGCTAAAAACTCTCGTTGGACTGAGGGGCTCATCTCTGCGTCCAAAGCTGTGGGCTGGGGTGCCACGCAACTGTTGTAAGTAACAACAACTGCACATTTGAAATAGTATATACAGTATATACAAGTAGTAGTTGAAGTAGTAAACTCCAGCCTGACATTTAAGTGTGTGACAGCATTCACTTGTTGTACTGTTGTACTTCTTGCCAGAGACTCAGCTGACAAGGTGGTGAGTGACAATGGCACATACGAGGAGCTCATCGCCTGCTCACATGAGATTGCTGCCAGCACCGCACAGCTGGTTGCTGCCTCCAAGGTACTGTCAACAAAGAGCATTCAATGTAAACTAGGTTTTCAAGTTTTTTTTATTTCCAGAAGATGTATTTACAATGTATATGATACACAAAGATTGATTTTTTTTTCTTTTACCATTGAATCATATAAAAAAGATAGTTTTGTCTTGGCTCGGAAATTAACCCAACATCAAAATTTTATTTTTGTAGCAGCTGACAGTGAAAATAAATGCAATATATATGGTGTCAAAATCAAATCAAACAAAGCTTCAATGCACAAATGCAGGATTGTCAAACCCAATTTCATTGCGGGCCAGAATTTCAAATTGGGATGAGACCACAGGCCAAGCAATTAAATATTGTTTTTTCAAACTACATTAGAAACAATTCACATATCAGCCATATTGGTTTCTTATTCAGTCCCTCTGTAGTCTTTCTGATTATTTTTAATGTAAATCTTTCAGTACAGAACAAAATGTATGTACTAAAACAAAAAAATATGCATTATCAATATAACAAATTCTACATAGTGGTGTGCCAACTCCAGCCAACCAGTAGGCAGTTGCTGTAGTATCTGAGTATAAAGTGCTGATTTTGTTGTGATTTCAGGTCAAGGCCGACCGCAACAACAAAAAGCTGAATGTACTGCAGCAGGCTTCCCGGCATGTAAATGACATGGCTGCTGTGGTCGTCACCTCCACCAAACATGGACAGAGCCAGATATCTGACCATGGTGAGAGGAGAATATCTGAATCACAGCTTATTTTACTTCTGCTTACAAACTGCTCAGATCTTTTTTTTTTAAGTCTGAGTAGTTTTCTTGTGCAGACAACACTAAAAGTTTAAGAGACCCCTGCTGTGCTCCAGCAGCTTAATAAAATACACACAGAGCTGTTTTAACTCCAATATTTGTGCAGGTATGATGGATTTCTCTGGAATGTCTCTGATCAAGCTGAAAAAAGAAGAAATGGAAGCACAGGTGAGTTGCAGATGTCCTGTTTTATTTAATCCTGGCTGATGTTCGTGAAACTGTCGTCAATGATGTGTGTTTTCTGGATGTTCAGGTGAAGGTGCTGCAACTAGAGAGCCAGTTGGAACAGGAGCGTGTCCGCCTGGGAGAGCTCAGGAAGAGACACTACGACATAAATGCCTCAGGAGGTGAAACGGATGCACAGGATTCTTCCGATTACTTCCCACCTCCACCTCCACCCACACTGCTGGATTCCACGTCACTGCCTTCATCCTTTTCACAAACCCAGCCTTATCTGAACACTCAGAACATTGGGAATAAAAGTAATCTTTATGCTACAACTCAAGCACAACCGTACTCCCTGCCTCAGTCCTACACACCAACAAACACCTACACTCAGGCTCAGCCGTACACTCCCCCTCAATCCTCTATTCCGTCCCAAAGCTACACGCCACCTCAGCCTTACACACCCTCCCAGCCCTACATCCCATCTCAGCCGTTTATCCCAAACACCACCCAGAGCTTCTCCAAGCCTCAGTCTTATTCACCAGCGACGGCCTCAACATCACTGCCTCCCGCAGCAGCTCAGCCTCAGGTAGCCACACAGAGCAGCAGTGAAACCACCAGACCAGGCTTCAGGAAGTCACATTTCTTCACCAAATCTGGGAACCTGCTGAAGAATGCGGTAAGGACTCTTATCTGCTTGGGCATTAAATCAACTTCAGCTAATGGTTAAATTTAGGGATGTTTGATATTAACTTTTCATCAATGTTTGTTATGTTGATATTGACAAAATAATACATTTTTGATTCCATACAGGCCTGGTAATATTTATTATCTGTATCAGTGTGGGGTTAAAGTAATACAATTTGCTGCAATGCTGCCATCTAGTTACTTTCACATTAACATGCAACAGTTTATCCCCCAAACCACTTTAAGGGCACAATCATTTGCCAATACAAAGATATTGTGTTACGAGTTTTAATAAACCATTTTTTTACAAATTAAAGATTCTAGCATATCATGCTAATATCAAGGTGATAATACCATCCAGCCAGTATTAATGTATCAATGTGTAAATATTTTTGATCTCACATCTTGTTTTCTTTATTCCTTACAGTTCAAACGTGGTGAGCATGGAGCAGGGGAATGATGAGTCGTGACTGAAAACAAGGGGTTTTGTTAAAATTTTGTCCTCGTCATAAGTCTGAAGGAAGTCGCTCTGTTTGGATGCCAAACTTCAAAGTAAAACTCTGATGTACAGTACATGAAAATTAGATTCTTATAATATAGATATAGTTCTTCCACTATCTATTTTATTAATTTTACAATTAATTCATATAGATGTTGTAAAAAGGAATGTTTTAAACACATTAAATAACACAGACCAAGAGGTAATGTTCTATATTTGTCTGCCTGTTTGTCAATAAAATATCTGTGATTGATCATTAACAAAATGCTTCAGCATTGCTGCAGCAGAGTGTAACAATACTAACCCCGCATATAGGGACAAACATTGTCTGGGCTCCGATGGCTTAAATAGCAGAAGGACCTCACATGCTGCACATGGGGTGCTTGAGCGCTTTAGATTATTTTGAAACATAACAATCCTAATTTATTGAACATTTGTCAAATTACGACTCTGCAAATTATTAGCTATTAATCATATTTTTAATCCGATTTGTAAAAATATTGTGTAAATGTCGTATTTTGAAATACTATGTATAGAATTTAAGCAGCGTTGCTACTGCGTTTTGCTGTGCTGACAGCGACCTCTTCTGTCTGCCTGTGTCTTCGGTCATGCGCAAAACGAAGTGCAATCTCATCACTATGGAAGTATCCACTGTGGATTCCATTGAGCGCAGACAGGATGTGTTGTCAAGAAAGGACAAAACGCCAATAAAAACAAATCAAACCCCCTAAACGACATTTTTTTTTTCAGAATAAAGGTCTTTTAACAAAGAGTGTCAAACGGGATTGTTTATTTCAGAACTATCCCAATCACGATTAGTTTTTAGTGATTCTTATCATGATTCAGATATGGACAGTGCTGGTTCTGTTTAGTATACTACATATAATAAAAATACATAAATGTGATGCATTATATGTAATACAACATTAGAATTATCTTCGTTCCACATTCTGCATTTCCGCACTAATTTCTGAGCTAAAGCCCTGATTCAATGCTGACACTGAAAATATTAAAAATATTTTTGATAATGTTTGTAGTAATGATACAAATAATTAAATCGGATTAAATTGATTAGACATGACATCACGGAAACAACAGACGTGACCCACTGTCACTGTTGTAAGTTTTAATCTTTTATTGTGAAAATGCATGGCCGGAAGTGCTGTGCTTTATTTTTGGGTGAAGTGAGTCCAATTGGACTTGGCGCAGGGAGGACAGCGATGGGACGTATGCGTTATTTACCCAGAATAAATCCAAGTCAGAGCCGGACTACAGTCGTACTCATTAACAGTCGGTTTCTACAATAGTATCGCTGCTTGACTGACTGTTTTCTGTACAGTTATATCGGACTGTAGGAGGTTTCAGTGTAACTTGGTCCGACTGTTCCTGTAGAGGGAGGAAGTTTGCTGCGAAGGGAAACATAATAGGAAACTAGGGAGGGCCAGAGTGTCCCGCCATGGAGGAGACCGGTTCGGCCCTGGAGAAGAACGTGGCTGACCTGACGGTGATGGACGTGTACGACATCGCCGCCGTGGTGGGCCAGGAGTTCGAGCGGATCATTGACCAGTACGGCTGCGAGGCTCTGTCCAGACTCATGCCCAAAGTGGTGCGGGTGCTGGAGATCTTGGAGGTGATGGTGAGCCGCAACAGCATCAGCCCGGACACGGACGAGCTGCGACTGGAGCTGGACAAGCTGCGGCTGGAGAGGATGGACCGAGTAGAGAAGGAGAAGAAGCACAGGAAGGTGAGAGATGACTGGCTTTTTAGTCAGCAGATTATTTTAGTTGCCCTGGACCTCTGTAATGGAGCAGTGGTTCTCAAACTATGGTCCACGTACAAGCATTAGTACTTTACCTCCTTTTGGTGGTTAATACAGCGTGTTGTGTTGATACTTAAGATTAACATTACCAATATTCAATATACTAACAATACCAATAATATTCAGTAACCAATATTATGCATAATCACTTTCAACTTATGTATATTTGGATTTTCTACATTTTTATTTACATTTCCTTCTTTTTATTTTAATGGTGTATATATATTAATATATTTTCTTTTCTGTTATTGTTTTTTATTATCCATATTATATCTCTCTAAGTGTGTTTCCCCCTTGTGGTATGGACAATAAACTATTCTATTATGTTATTGGATATATAAATCAATTATTACACTGCAGTGATAGCAAAATATTTATTGGAATTCAAAGCTGCCAGTCAATCAGTGTTGGATATTCATTAAAAAACATTGTAAATAAAATAATACGTATTTACTGTAAAATATTATTTTGCCAAAACAGAAGTGATTTGAGTAAATCAATTGTAATCAATCAATCAGTAATCATATAAAGCATTTTAATGGAATTGACACCTTGGCCAGAGGTTTGGTGACAGATAGAACATGCTATCTGTTTATTAGCATGTTTTTTTATATCATTGTTGTCAAGTGTCACTTGTTGTGTTACTTTAATGCTACTTGCATTTTCACTGATATCTAGTGTAATAATCTCAATAGTAATCAATTATTTTATTGTCATACAGTGATTAGATGAACAGCCTAACAGGTCTGTGCTGCTGAATCTAATGTTAGTCATACTGGTGAAACATGAATGGACAACACAGACATGAAGGTTTGGAGAAAAGGCTGGAGAAGCCAGATTGAGATGTTTGGACATGTTCAGAGGAGGGATGGTGGATACATTGGTAGAAGAATGATCCTAGAGATGGAGCTACCAGGTAGGAGACAAAGAGGAGATTGATGGAAAAAGGGACAAAAAAGGACGAGTTGAAAGGAGGAGAAAAAGACTGGTGAAACATGAATAGCTGAATATTTTCAGATAAATACAGAGATAAATGTCCTTGTTTTAGAGATACACTACTATTGCTAGAAAAATACTCCAATGTTTGAGAATGTTCTCTACGGTGTCAGTGAAATTGTATGATTTCACAGTGTCATTGTCGTCCAGACAACAACAAAAGACTTTTTTTTTACCTCTCAGTCTTTGGTTTGTTATGAAAATTCCGTGCAGTTCTTAGTAATTCATCTGTGTCTTGGTTGGTATTCTGGACTGTTTTGAAACATCTTCAGGTTGAAATCCTCCAACTGCCAGGTTTTCACCGAAGTGCTCTGAGCATAGCACTGATCCATGCTATTTTTGTTGGATTCACCACCTGCAGGAAGGCTCATTGTATGGTGCAGTGTGATTTGGGTGGCAGCCATGGACACTGTTGTTGCCAAGTCTATAGTTTTATCTTTCTAATAGTGTTCTTGTTCTCGTAAAAACTTAAACTCAAAATAAATTTCTACTGCACAACTCTATGTAAAAGATATAGCTATTGATAAAATACTCTTTATGTATTTAAAGATCAATATATATTAAAGATTTGTTCTAAAGTTTTTGGTCATGTGAAGACAATATCATCAAATTGATATATTTTATAAGAAGTTGTTTGTCTCTGTATGTGGTGGACTGGTCAACTGTCCAGGGTGTCTCATAGTTCCAGATCAGATTATAGTTAATCTATACACACACTACAGAGTCCTCAGGAAAGAATCTGCCCAGACCTGTGTATTTATTTGTCTGTGAGGCTGTCCATTCCTGTTATATCTTGTGGGGACATTTCTTGGAAGATTACGGTTGTTGTAAAGAAACATTATTGTTGGCATATTTTGCAGGTTCTTCTTTGCAGGGAATCGGGTTATAGCTTAGAGTACATTGGTAAAAGAATGCTAGAGATGGAGCTATGAAGAAGAGATTGATGGAAGCAGTGATGCAGGACATGGAGGTAGTTGGAGTCAGAGTAGAAGATACAGAGAACAGAGGGAGATGGAAAATGTTGACTCACTGTTGATTCACACCTAAAAAAGGGAGCTTTCAGCTTAGAGTCTGGATTATAATCAGTGTCAGTGAATAACATAGGACTAAGAAATAGTTTTATTTATTATCATGAGGATAAGAACCTGGACTCTAGTGCGTGTTGTGCTCACAAAACACAAAAACGTGTACATGTGTTTTGTAATGGTCGTGGGTTTGAAATCCAGTCCTGCTGAGTCAGCCTCTTGTGACAGGGAAAGGGTTGACTCAATTGTCAGTTCATTCATTAACTATGTCTCATGACTATGACAGAGTGGATGACAGTGCTGCTCCACCCAAGAAGCAGATGGAGTCTACAAATATTATTTAAATAGTGTTTAATTCAAGTTATTGTTAAGAATCAAGTTCTATAATGAAGACAGAAGCTAATGCTGGTTGTTTACTGTCTAATAAAAGTGGAGATTTCCCATAATAACAGACTGATATTTTCAATCAATGTTATTCCCAATTATGTAAGAATAGTTTGTCTTCCAATCATGGGGACTGTCTGTCCCTGTTCCTGATCTGTGCTGTCTTTGGGTAATCAGTGTGATCACACTCACCTGTGTCTCCGTCAATAAGGCCCATGCCTGTTACCTGGTGTCCTCAGGTTATAGCTCTCTCTCCATCACTCAGTATTGTTTAGGTCATGGCTGTCTGATGTTGAGTGTGTCGTCAGCATGTTGTTTGTTTTTGGTGTTTTGCTCAGCCTGTTTGTTGTCTAGTTCCAAGTCTAGTTGAGTTTGCGTTGTCCTGTTCCTTAGTTTTGTTTTTGTTTGTTTTGTTTGTCTTGTTTTTTCAGAATAAAACCCTCCCATCACTCCATTTTGGTGTCTAACAATGTCCACGCCCACTGGACTGTAACACAGATAATGAAAACCCAATAACACAATGCCTGATATCTGACATTGCTTTAATAAAGGTCTTGTAATGTTTGCCACTGGTGATGTAACAATGCATTGTGAATTGGTTAAGGATCACGCAATAGTTAAAATATATAGAAAAATTATGATAGAATCATTTCTTCTTCATCACCTTTCAGCTTTTCCCTATTGCAGCAAGTCAACATATTCCATCTCACCTTGTCCTCTGTATCTCCTACTCTGACCCCAACTACGTCCATGTCCTCCTGAACTGCTTCCATCATTTATCTGAAAATATCCAGTTATTCTTGTTTCACCAGTCTTCTTCTCCTCTCTTCAGTCTTTTTTGTCCTTTTTTCCTCAATCTCCTCTTCGTCTCCAACCTGGTAGCTCCATCTCTAGGATCATTCTTCTACCAATAAAACCACTGTCCCTCCTCTGAACATGTCCAAACCATCTCAATCTGCCTTCTCTACCTTTTTCTCCAAACCTGATCATAAAATCTGACTCTTGAACCTGATCATAACGTCCTATTGTAAAGATAAAATCCTGTTCTCCCATCCTAGCAGCTCACGTTGATGTCTGCCACTCACTGTGTGTTCTGTGTGCAGGAGCTGGAGCTGGTGGAGGATGTGTGGAGAGGAGAGGCTCAGGACCTGCTCTCGCAGATCGCTCAGCTGCAGGAGGAGAACAAGACCCTGCTCACCAACATGGCCATCAAAGAGCCCCTGAGTGAGGAGGACCTACAGAGACAGGAGGGTGAGGACCTGTGCGTAGATATGGACAAACACTCTGACAAACACACACAAGGAACGCCTTCTCTGTGTCTGACTGCACGCCAGGCTTGTCTGTGTCATCACAGAGGACGCAGTGTTAGCCTGAGCCACTGATTCTGAACAGCCTTAGTGTGCAACAGCACCTGCTCAACACACACTCCCACACTGTCCATCCTTCACTCTCTCTGTCTCTCACCCACATAACCTAGCAAGTTATTATTGATGCTGCCTTTAGTGAAGTAATTTCTAACCCTAACCTCAAGGGACTGATTACAACTAGGGCTAAGACTGGTTTGGGTCATTTCCCAGTAGCAGCATGATCACTGGTTCATCTTTGGATTCATTGCCATTCATTAATTCGAAAACTGTTTGGGTTAAATGTCTCACGTTGAATTTCTTCTTCTTCTGGCTTGTCCCTTTTTCAAGGGTTGCCACAACGATCCATCTCCACCTGTTCTCTGTATCTTCTCCAACTCCAACTACCTCCATGTCCTCCCTCACTGCAACCATCAATCTCTTCTTTACCTGGTAGCTCCATCTCTAGGATCACTCTTCTACCAATGTATCCCCTGTCCCTCCTGTGGACATGTCCAAACCATCTCAATCTGGCTTCGAGTTGTATCTCCAAACCTTCCTGTCTTTGTTATCACTCTAATCACCTCATTCCATCCTTGTCCCTCCTAAAGAGAATCTCAGCATCTTTAATTTTACCATTTCCAGCTCTGCCTCCTGTCTTCTACCTATTGCTTTCTCAAGTTGAACATGACTGTGAATGTATGTGTAGATAGTTGTGTGAAGGTCTGGCTCCATCGCCACCTGTGACCATAAAATATTCAGTAGATGAGAATAGATGAATGATTGTACCCAAAGTGAAATTAGTCTCTAAACTAGTCTCTGTGTGTCCTCCAGGTATGTCTGACAGAGAGCGGCAGGTGATGAAGAAGCTGAAAGAGGTGGTGGACAAGCAGCGCGATGAGATTCGAGCCAAGGACCGCGAGCTAACACTAAAAAATGAGGACATAGAAGCAGTAGGTTGACACGCACTGACACAAAATAACGTCTGTAGGAGACAAACATTAAGGTGTGGATGTTGATCCAACCAACTGCCTGTAAGAGGAGAGCAATAACACACTGTGTGCTGTTACAACATCAACTGTTACAACACAACAACAGGCTGTTGCTATTAGTAGTCAACATAATTAGGTGGATGAAGAGCAGCCAGCCACAACTATGAGCAGCCAGGTTGCCACTGAGGTGCTCTGAGCCCAGCACCATCCCAACCAACAGGAAGGCTCATAGTATAGTGCGGTGTGATTTGGGTGGCAGTCCTGGAGACTGCTGCCCATGTGCCCCGGTAACAGACAGACAGATAAAGATGTATGAATGAGCAACAACTCTAGTGTCTTTCAGTTACAATTTGCTTAATTGGCGAGTCTGGGCTTGTTTTGTTGAACCAAACCCAAATTTACACACAGTAATTGAAGAAAGTGCCCAAAAACATTCTTCTTTAGATACAACAAACAGAAGGCAACAAAATACCAAGCCAACATTTGTACCCTAATCTAATGATTCTTTCCCAAAACATCCTACTCAATTTTCTACTCCATCTTCGATCTTCATCTTCGACTCCTGCCTGACTTCAGATGGTCCTTGTCCAATTTTCTGTTCCTGCAGCTCCAGCAGCAGCAGTCCCGACTCATGAAGATCAACCACGACCTGCGTCATAAGATTTCTGTGGTGGAAGCCCAGGGAAAAGCTCTCATAGAACAGAAGGTGGAACTGGAAGCCAGTGCTCAAACCAGGGGACAAGAGATCAATGCTTTGCGGCAAGAAATTACACGATTAAGGGAACGACTTCAAGGAGAGTTGCCTCCACAGGATCCAGAGGAACCTCCACCCCAGCTGCCTTCACCTGCAGAGGTAACACTATGTTCAGTTTACTACGAGCTACCTCACAGTCGAGAGTTTAAGGGAGTTCTTGTAGTTCAGTTAGGTAAACTTTGGTTGTTACTGAAACATAGTTTACCCAGAGAAAACAATACAGCTAGACAGAGCACAGAATGCAGAGCTGGAGGGGGCGGAGTTAAAGATGCTGAGGTTCTCTTTAGAAAAAGAGACAAGGATGGACAGGATCAGGAATGAGACAAAAAGGTTTGGATTAAAAGCTAGAGAAGCTAGAACGAGATGGTTTGGACATGTTCAGAGGAGGGACAGAGGACACTCTGGTAGACGAATGCTACAGATGGAGCTACCAGGTAGGACACAAAGAGGAGAGTGGTGGATTCAGTGAAGGAGGACATGGAGGTAGTTGGAGTCAGAGTAGAAGATATAGAGAACAGGGTAAGATTGAATGTGTTGATTCGCTGTGGCAACCCATGAAAAAAGGACATGCCCAAAGGAAAAAAAGACAGTTCTCAAGGGCCTATTCTTAATGGAAGACTATACAGATGTAATGACTCCATAAGACGTGTCAGTATCAAGTCCATGTTGGATGTGGAATTATAATTGCCCTGCAATTTGATTTGATTAAATCATATCAAATGTGCCTATCAGTATGTTTTTTTAAATACTTTTTAAATTTCTGGTGGGCCATATGAAATATGTTGGAGGGCCGAATTTGGGTCCCGGGCCTTGAGTTTGACACCCATGAAGACATTTTCCCCTGGTATTTATTGACAAATATCAAGCCGTTGTGAATAGAGATTCATACTCATTCCTTTGTGGACATTCCGTGTCTGTCAGTGATGTCCTCATAAACAGGTAAATAAACAGTCTTCCACTGTTACACTCCACTAGTGCAGGGCTGCCTCCACCGTAGTGGCAGCAGCTGGGGCCGAGCCACACAGACCTCACTTCTCGGAGCT
The DNA here is from genome assembly GCA_016785265.1 of Paraplagusia blochii. Lineage (NCBI taxonomy): Eukaryota > Metazoa > Chordata > Actinopteri > Pleuronectiformes > Cynoglossidae > Paraplagusia > Paraplagusia blochii. The sequence goes on from JAFBJS010008583.1 coordinate 49,010, forward strand.
GACGCCTACTGGGCTCAGCCCTGCTTCACCATCTCTGCCTGGGTCTTTCCACCCAAAAAGAAATGAATTTGAGGAAGAGGAAGAGGAGACTGAGGAGGAGGAGGAAGTGCTACTCTGGGTAACGCCGAGGAGCCAGAGTTGGTGTGACTTTTCAGAGACTAACTGCTGATTTGCACTTTTTTTCCAAAATGAAACTGTGAATGGACACAAAAAAAACTATAATCCAACAACTAACAGCAGACTTGTTAGATGCACAAAGCCAACAGTGGGTTGACAAAGTGTGTGAGTGGGTTTTTATGGCTCATCAGCCAAGTGGGTGACACTTTATGGACACACATGGATGATGACGTTTCTAAATATAGAGCAGTCTGAAGGATCAGCCTCCATCAGTGCTCAAAGTTTCCCTGTCATGTGTTTTGAACACAAAACAGATGGAAGGGCCATTCATAGCCCTACAGTTTCATCATTCATTATTTATTAGAGTGATTAATAATTTATTTATGCAGATATTGCAAAAACCATGAACCCTTTAGCGAGTCCCTTTGTCTAAATTTTTGTTTTGTCTAAATCAGAAAAACAGGTGTTTCTTTTCAAATATAAAGATGATCAAAATGTCAAAAAAAGAGCACGAAAACTGTTGAACATGAATGCAAAAATGCACCATTGAGCATGGGTTTGATATCTGCTCAACAGCATGTTGCAGTAGTGGTTTTGCGTATTTGTTTTTGCTCAGTGCATGAGTTGCTGCATAAAGTGAGTGTGGAATTCCTGGACTGATTTGAAAAAAAAAAGTTGATTCAGTTCAACCCGAGTTCAGAGTCAGAACCTGGTAACCACATGCATTGGGACAAAGCTTCAAATGTTTTCCACCAGGAGGCGATGTGTAATGATGACATGCCTGCGGTGTTCCAATATTTTACCAAGGTATTGTCATTCTACACAACCCTGTGATTGTGTTTCCATCTTCTAATTTCTTTTTTTTTGTTTGTTTTTATTGACACACTTTTGTGGGTCTGTCATCTGACAGGAGGCTCTGTGTGAGGAAGAGGGAGGAAGCTTGGACCTCAAAGATCCAAGTCGACCTCGGTTCACGCTACAGGAGCTGAGAGACGTCCTCCATGAGAGGAATGAGCTGAAGGCCAAAGTGTTCCTGCTTCAGGAGGAGCTGGCTTACTACAAAAGGTAAGAGGAGGCTGATGTCCAACAGGTGTTTTATTGAAGTTTGTGTCCAAAATGAGACATCTGTGAAACACTGTTTGGTCTGTTGCAAAGAAAAATGAGAGCATAATGTTGGTTTCTTGGTTGTTTTGTGCATCCAGCCCTGTTGTAAAAGGTCTGACTAAGAAAGTAGACTGTTGGAATTTAGCACTCTTGTAAAATATTTTTTTTTTATTGAGCTATGAACATGAGCTGATGCCAACAGCTCCACCGTGTGTTTTTCTTTTCATTCTAAGTGAAAAGTCATGTCTGCAAACGAACACCAGCTTCTGGCTGACGCTTCTGATGCTCTTTCTTAGCAGTGAAGAGATGGATGAAGAAACCATAACTCCTTCACCGTCCCCATCGCCAGAACCCAGAACCCGGACTCCTGCAACGCAGCCAGAGTCAGGAATCAAACGCCTGTACGTGTCACCTACACACTCACTCTTTTACCAACTTTCTCGCTTAAGAACAAACATGAACATGAGAACAAACAGCCCACACAGTCTTCTCCATTATATTAATATAATAGCAATTATATTAATATAATATATAATATTATAACATATTATAATATTACATTAATTTTATATACATTATTATTATTATTATTATTATTATTATATTATAATATAAAACAGTTATAGCTAAACATAGATGATGACAAAAAAGGAAATCTGTTGGTTTCATAGATTTTTTTTTTATATTAGCAGCCGACCTGTAAAACTTAATTCAACTCATTGATATGACAGAACATTAACACATTATGTAAAAAAAACCATTATTTGTTTTTCCTCCAATAATAAAAGCCCAATAACAAATGCCAGGGTTTTGCCATATGATGTGTGTAATTTAAAAATTTGGGGGATAATCAGCTGTATATTAAAATAAAAGTCACTAGATGGCAGCATTGCTTTTTATTATTCTCATAGTAATACAGTGGTTTATGAATAAATAATTATTACCAGGCCTAGGTCAGTATTGGTAATAATAGAATTGAAAATTAAGCATTTGGACAGTGTCCACTTTCTGGATATCAACAAAAAGTCAATTTTTTGTTGTTATATGATTATCTTTGATAATACAACCTTATCGGCTGCATAAACCAATACTGGTTAATATCAAATTTAGGAATCAAATACTGTTTCATGTCAACATATCGGGAATAAGCAAAAAGTTCAGGATCAGTAGTATGTCCATATGTATATTTAGTGCTGCATATAATATATATATGTGTGTGTATATATCTATATATACATATAGCTACTGAAGACCTAGTTGACAATCCATGTGTGTTGAAATACATGGACATGAAGTAGTAAAACTGACAGAGTAAACGTCAGAATTAAATGGATTGTGGGATAAACAGAGGTGAAGGTACTGTGGATACTGTATACTGTACTACAGTAGGTGGGGGTGCTATGGTCATCAGGTATTTCTTAGAGGTAAACAGTTGCAGGACGTAAGGTGGACTATAGAGAGACGGACACAACATTTTACACCTACTGTGGAGAAACGTGCTATAGAATATCAGTATTGGATCTGTTTCCTGTCTCTGTCTTAAGTGAGCATGATTTCCTGTTGTTGTTCTTGTGTGACTGGAACCTGTATCTTTCATATGTGTGTGTGTGTGTGTGTGTGTCTTTACATGTGTGTACCAGGATCTTTACAGCCATTATGCCGATGGTGGCTGCTGGTTTGATCCCAGATGACCCCACTTTACAGCCAATCAGACATCTCTCATCGCTTGTATGACTCTATATTTGGTTGATCCTCACTTTCTCTGCTAATACTTTCACTTCTTTGCATGGTGTGCTCTTTCTAACGCCTCTCCTGACATTTGCAAAAATTCTGATTGGCTGATTGTGGGGCTGTCTTATTGTTGTCGTCCAATGGACTGACTGTGATCATAAGAATCAGCCAGTCAGAATGTAGACTTTTGGACATCGTTCCATACCTAAACTCAGTAACTCCAGCTGCTTTAGTTGACAGAAATAGTCCTGAGACATTTACCAAACTAATGCACTTTTAACCAGTTTCTACTATTGAATAGTGAATTAACCGATCTCTACAACAGTAGTGCAGTAAATGAGATGGTCTTGTCTAAATAAAACCCAAAATGAATCTGTATGGTTGTCTGCAACTTCTGCAGTAGTTCAATGATAGTACTGTTCTAGAGTAGGCCAGTTGGAAGAAGATTCTGGGTCCAGAACAGTGCCATGTCACTCATGCTGTAGTGGTCATAAATTACGGGACAATGTGAAAGTGAAAGTTATTTAGAAGAAAAAAACGCACTTTTGGTTAAAGACACACTTAGCTGGTAAAGATCCCCAAAACTTTGATGGATGGACGGAGGTTATTTGGCCATTTAGAGACAAGCGATATTACAAGGATAAAGTTGCATACACAGTGGCTCGACTTTTATTATTTTATTTAGAAAATAGTATTTTTTATAAAGCTTATCCGTTGCTAGGTGCAGGGGCAATGGTCACAATGCACCATACTGTGTGCTTTCCTGCGGGAGGTCTAGTCCATTAGAAGTTATGTGGGTCGCGACGGTGCAATTGTTCAATGGCAACCTGGCAGCTGGTGGATTTGAGCTTGAAGCCTTGTGGACCCAAGTGCACTTCCTTAACCACTAGGGCAGCCATTTTTATTTTATGATATCATATATTGTTCCTAGCCATTCTATAGTTCAGTTCATATCTTGATATGGCTATGGATCAAATGTAAGTAATAGCCAGATGGGGCCAAAAGATAACATTATTCCTCATTTTTCCGGCACCAATTCACCCACGGACCGGCACCGGTCCCGAGCCCGGGGGTTGGGAAACACTGCTGTAATGAACGTAGATCATACTGATCTAGGAAAAAATTGCAGTTTATTTTTGTTAAATCGATGTTGCGGGGGTCGGCAGTGGTGGCCTAGTGGTTAAGGAAGCAGACTTGGATCCGCTAGGTTTCAGGTTCGAATCCACCAGCTGAGGTGCTCACAGTATGGTGCAGTGTGATTTGGGTGGTGCCAGCTGCCCCTGCGACAGGCAAGGGTCAAGATGAATGAACAATTGTTGGGGGCTGCAGCCTAAATACATCCCTAGTAGTTGGCTGTAATTGGCTGTAACACTGCTTCCTAACTATCTGGCACTGTTTTCCTTCTTACTCTGTTAGTGACAGATATGTTCTCTCTCTTTGCTGCAGGTTTAGTTTCTTCTCACGCGACAAGCAGCGTACTCCGCAGCGGAGTGCGCAGTACGACGGAGGACTTGGCTCGTGGACCGTGAAGGACGAGTTGTACACAGAACAAGCACAGGAGGCGCTACAGCACATGTAGTTACTCGACACTGAGACTGGAAGTTCCTGAATCGCCAACACACTCCATGATCATCATCATCCTGATGGCACCACTAGTGACTCATACTACTGCAGAAGTGTCCAGGTGAGCAGGGGACATTTTTGATGTATATTTAAATACATTTTTGACTAAAAAGATGGAGGCAAAAGGGTGAGAACTTAACATTTGTTTTGGTGAAAGTGTTTTTGCAAAGTCGAATAACGTTTGTGTGTGGAGTGCACCCCGGAGTGAGGGATGTTTTTTAGCTAAAGAGGTAGAACACACAAAGGAGTAGTTACCACTGTGTGTTCAAACTAGCTTGTCTGTTATATCCAGGATATTAAAGTGATTCCCAAAGGGTTTGCTGGAATAAAAACAAAAAGTAAACCTAAAAATTCTCAATATGATAAATATGTGTCCCAGTAAAGCTGCTGTCAGTGAAATTCTTTGGTTCCAGTCTGTGTGTTAGATAAAAGAGCTGTGATAGCTTCATATTCTGACTCTGGACCAGGACAGTTTGTCCAGACTACTGCACTGATCACACATTACAGTCCCAGAGAGTGATGTGAGTCACTGGCTGTAAACATGGACTGTATGTGTCTGTGTGTTGACTGTATTATTTAGTCAACACATAGTTGACTGATGAACTGTTACAAACTGCACATTACACATTACAGCTTGCACATCACATCACCACTGCACTGCACTGTTTTCTGATGGTCATGATGTCACCAGTCACCAGCTGTTCTATTGCAAAATGCAATTTCCAAACTAATCTTTGGATATTTTTTTAAAACATATCTATGAATTTTAACCTATAATTATAAATAATGTTTTACTGGTATATAAATAGATATTTGTTTAATTTACACAATTTTAATATATTTTTTTCACATGATCTTTTGTTTACATTGACATAATAAATAATAATAAATGCAATGAAAAAAAGTAACACTCCTCACTCTTCAACAGTTCAGTTACTTAAATCCAATTTTCCAGCTTCACCGTGATAATGTTAGACATAAAAAACAGTGATAATAACCAATAATGACATTCAGTTACATCTCAAAATTAATTAAGCTGTAAGATTATATCAATATTTGTCTTGGCTTTTCCTCCGGCTCATGAAACCTACAATTCCACAGGAACATCCACCCTCACTTTCTTGTTTTTTTCAAATTATTAGTTTCTGTCTTTTTGTTGAGATCTTTACCTTCTGTGAAAAAAAATGTCAGAGCAAAAAGCTTATTGTGTTTATCTGACATGTTAAAACAATATGTTATGTTCAACATGTTGCTGTATGTTATGTTATTTATGCTCCATTTTGATGTGACATATCCTAACTGCCAGCAGGGGCATCAGGAGGTTCACTGTTTAGTTTACGAGTTTTTTGTGTAAAAATCATGTATTTATATATTATTATTATTTTACTGATAACTGAGAGGTTGCAGTAAAATGCATTTCCCAACATGCAAAATATTCTATCCAATCAGGATCCTGAACTCAAATGAAGGGTGGTCCTTGGTGGAAAACATAAGTGAACAAGGTTGACGTTAATATCACTGACAGCAGCTTTACTGTGTTTGTCATTTCTGTCACCAGCATTCTGTTTGAGCAACATCTCAAATATTAAACGTACGGTGCCTCATCACAGCAGTATTGTCAACGCCGTAATGAACAAATCTGTCGCAGTAACTGTGTTTCCTCGGAAGATTTATTGCCTCAAGAAATGTAACTATTATTTATTTCTGCCCATCTGAATCCAGCTAACAGATGGTGATCAAATATAAGTGAATTTGAAATCATACAATTATCTATGAATAATTGATTTGGAATCAAACCACCAATGTGCAGTATGAAGTAACACACCCAGGTTTTGGCTGGTTGCACCACTCCAAATGATGGCTTACTATAGTAATTGTTATTTATATATTTTAATCTCTCCATATTTTGTGGCATGTATTTATATTGCATGTATGTTTGCGACAGTACAGAAAACTTTGAATTGGGTTAGAAATAATTCATCCTAACATTTGTATCAAAAACAGCATTTTTGAGAATGTACTCTGTGCCAATGACACAAGTTCCACAGTTACGATTGAACACCAGTGTCACGTCACCAGCCGAACCAAAGCACATGTCAGTTAGTCATTTTCCTCCTGGGTGATCAGTAAAATAGAATATTTTGGTTCAATTATTAGAAAAAAAATATTTAAAAAAAGGCTGCTTTCAACAAATCACTGCAAAATATAACTTGATTTTACAAATCAGAGTTTGACACCTAATTGCAGCTTATTTGTTTTTTTAGACAAATAAACAAATGAGAATTTAATCAGCTCTGCCCTGCTTTTAAATGTTGTTTAAACGGCAAAAAAAAAAAGAAACAGGTGAGTGGAATAGCACATTTTATGACTCCCCACTTGTTGTTGCTTTTCTCTCTCTTAACTTAAACACTGGTGTGTCTTCTCCTGTGAGCGGCCATTAGTAAATGTGTTTAAATTCTGGAGGCACTTTAACTTTATTTATTTTTAACCAGATGGGTGAAATAAATAAATGTCAAACAGTGAAAACACTAAAAGGACTGCAATGAAGTTGTAAATTATTTTTAAAAAAAGCAGCTATATTTAGTTTACTACATGCAGAGCAATAAAAAGTGAAAAAGAGTTCTAACGTCCCAAATGTGGGCATGGAAAGGAACTAAAGAGTCAGATTTATAAAGAGTTTTTAAAGGGAAACACAATTAAAAGGAATAAAATATTCCATCAGTGATGGCAGTTTTGAAATGGTGATTTCCGTCAGTGTTGATCATTTGTTTCCTTTTGTCCTCTAAATCTTGTTCAGTTGAATATTTAAACGATATAATAAAATGATCAGCGCTTTATCAAATAAAATTGCTTTTGTCAAAACATGTCATGTCACATGTCTCATTTTTTCATTAATTTGTCACTTGAATGTTTACTTAATAACGATCTGGTTTGTAACATGTTAAAAAAATTCTATCTTTACGTCAATAATTAATTTTGTATAGTATAAGGGCACGTTAATGTTATTAATTTAAAATAAAAAAAACTTTCCTAGTTTTTTATTCTTTTTTAGGGGTTGTCACAGCAAGTCAACATTTTCCATTTCACCCTGTTCCCTGTATCTTCTACTCTAACTCCAACTACCAATGTATCCACTGTCTCTCCTATGCACATGTCCAAACCATCTCAATCTGGCTTCTTCTCTAACTTTTTCTCCAAACCTTCCTGTCTGTGTTGTCCCCCTAATGACCTAATTCCTGATCCTGTCCATCCTTGTCTCTTCCAAAGAGAATCTCAGCATCTCTAACTCCTCCATCTCCAGCTCTGCCTCCTGTCTTCTACCTATTCCTAGTGTCTCTAATCCTTCCGTGTTGGCTGGTCTTGCATTTGTCCTGTAAACCTTTTCCTTTACCTTAGCTGACTCTCTTCTATCACAGATTACAAAAACATTTATTAGTATGACTACTTTTCTAGGCTCTTGTTTTAGTTTGGTCACAATGGTGGTGTTGTAATGTGATATGTAAACAATGTATATGTACCATATGAAAAAAGTTTCGATAGTATGAGATGATAAATATTGACTCGCTGTAACCCCTCAAAAAAGGGACAAGCTGAAAGGAGAAGAAATAAAATGTATTTTCAAAATTGGGCTAAAAGTAGTCCTTCAACATAGCGTCTCCCCGTTCCTCAGTAACAAGAGTCGCTATTGGCTCTCCCAGAAAAACTACGTGACGTAAACATTCATTTACATAATTTTCCCGGTGCGAGTTGATTGACAGAAATGCTGAAGGAGGAAATGGCGCCATTGGAGAAACAAACTGGTGAGTTTATAAGTAATGTCTTAAATATCTTAAGAATTATTTAACTTTTTCTCGTTCCTTCTGCATTTTCTTTTATTTTGACCGTAATTCGTTTTCTTAAGCACTTAGTACTGAAAACTTCACGCGAAATAGCATTTTTTTTTTCTTCTCAGTGTGGTAGCCGTTCACTCCAGTACTTAGTATGGCGTCGTTTAAGAGTCGAATTAATTGTTAATTAAAACACGGACTCGTTCTATTGATTACTCGCAAAAGTAGACCGTTAACAGTGTTTTTACGTTTTTATTTTTATCTTTAATGTTATTGTGATATGTATGACATACATTGTGTTCATCCGGAGCCCATATAACATCGACAAATAAATAAATAACCACAGTGAGCCCGACAAAGACAATGTTACCCACTAAAATAATGCAGACAGACTGACCACAGAAACATATTACACTTTCACCATCTTTTCCCTCTTGCATAACACATCTTTATTTCTCAATGCCTACAACGCCAGCATTTGGATTTTTTCAATGCTACAACAGCAAAGGTCTATCTATAACATTAAAATGTCCTACAGTTCATTATCTCCTCCCATGTATTATTGCAATAGTTGTCCGTAAAAAACATTTATTTAATAAAAAGTTACTGTTACCGACGTAGATGGGTCCTTTTTATAAACACTGACCATTATAAAGAGTTTTGTCAAGTGTTTCATTGGAGCAGTGAAACGTTTTCTAAAAAAAAACCTTGACCATGATCTTGATGAATCTTGATGATACTGACCATTTTGATAAGAACACAAAATTAAAATGCTAAAAACTTTTTGCACATCGCGTCACGATTGAGTTTAAAGAAGGAAAGAAAAGGAAACACTAATACACAAGTGGGTACAGTTGTTGTTTCGAAATGAAATACTTTAAGGTCTTTGGAAGTACATGTAAAGTCCCAGCGTGCAGCATTAAGGAGGTTTTTCAGGATAAGGCCTAAGCTTTTATATAGACTTTCAAAGAGGCTGCCAATGTGCTTTTTTCTTTACAAGACCAAATATGATATATTCATATTTTAGTTCAGAAAGTAAAGCTTTGACAAACAATGAAAAAGAAAGATTGTTATGAGTTATGTAAGAACTGGAGGGATAGATAAGGAATGGAAAGCAAACTCATTGTCATTGTGACATTGGGATTTACACCATTGCACGCAACAAAATGTGACCTCTGTATTTAACCTATCACCTAAGTGAACAGTGGGCAGTTTTGATCGCCCAGGGAGCGGTAAGTGGGCTGTGAGCCACAAAACTCAGATGAAAAAATGACAAGGAGGTGTGTGCTGACATGAAGAGTGTTGTTATCCACTGGACCTTTAAATGCAACCTGAAAAATCTGCATGAGATATGAGATGAATATCATCTATTCATGGAGGAAAGAATTACTGCGTTAGCTGGAAAGAGTTAGTGTGATAGCTAATGAAGAGTTTGCTAACACTGCTGTGGCAAATTACATTTTTTACATTTCAACTGTGTCAACTTGATCTGGTGACAAACCAAATTACATTGCTAATGTTTACCTGAATTATAAGTTCTGCTGTTTTACCAGAAATAAACAGACATCAGTGAATCACATGGTATATGTGCATGACGAAAACACACCCAATGTTTATTTGTCCAATGATTCTTAGTCCAATACCAGCCAGTACTCACTAGATCACCACGTGCAGATTTACCGTACACACCCATGTGAATAGTTCCCAATTACCTTGATTGTTTCATTGTAAAAAGTACTTTTAGTCTGAGCTTGGTTATCACCCCCAAACCACCTAGTGTACTGCATACTGCATTTCTTCTGTGGTACAGTTATACAATGGTTATAAGTCAAGGGTTGGATAAGTACAATAATGATATCAAAAAAGGGTACATATTCTTAGTGCTGACTCCATTTGATAAATTAAACAAAGTTATCCAATGTATTTGATTTCTCTCCGTTCCAACAACAATCAAATGTTGTAGGTTGCAGTAAGTAACTATTTATCTTAAGAAAAAACAAAGCAAAACAATGAACACAGATCATAAAACAAAGTTATAGCAAATTACAATTCAGAGAGTGGGAGTGAAACAGTTCATCCAATCCACGTCAAGTGAATATGACGAGTGCTGACATACTGAAGTAGTTTTCTAGAATAGCAGTGTTTTGGATTAAGATATGAGAGTCAAAGATCCTTGGCCACCAGTGGAACGTTAAATGAATGAGATGGAGAAAAATACTTTAGAAATGGTGGAAGCTCTGTAGAAGAACAAATAATTTTCCCAGATGCCTGAGGAGATGGAACATTTGTTTTTTAATTTTAGGATTATGCAGAGTTTGCATTATTAGCTACTTTAGTGAATCTCCCGCTCTTTTGCTACAAGAATGTAAAAGAATAAGACTGGGATCAGTGAGTTTAAAATCTATACAGACGCAAGAAAAATAAAAAATAAATAAAATCCACATTTGTATTCAGACAGAACTCCACTGTCTCAATGGATCAAGTTTCTCTTTAAATGCTTTTATTTCTTTATCTCTTTGTTATTGTTGTGGTAATGCATTTTTTGATACGCCTTATTAGTTCCCATAAGGACTGCCAGTAATCTGGAATAAATGGTTCACTCAACCTGTTTCTAAGATTTATCCATTTAAATGAAGAAAAGAATTATTCATAGAATTAATAGAAAATATTTAAAACTAACAGAATACATCTCAGTAAGATAGTTCTTTTACAAGACCACAAAAGACATTATTTATCTTAATGCCACTTTTTTTATTCATGGTAAAAGATGTTGTGATTGTTTTGAATTCAAGTTAATACTGAAGGATATATATTCAAGATACGATCAAGATTTGTTTTTAGTGGATAATATTTATAACCATTATATTTCATCTTAACTGCACATTATTGGAGGGTTTTTTGGTCCTCTGGTCTTTGCCCACACTAAAGAACAGAGAGTTCTATTGGCTTCTTAAAGTTTTGCTGAACTTTGTATTTTCCCCCAGAAACCAAAACACCTTACCAAGACAGTTTAAATACAAGTAATTTCAAATAGTTTTCCTAAAAACAACTTTAAAAATAAACTTAACATTTACCTAAGCCCTGACAGAGAAATAAATATGGATATATACACAGGACAATAATGGAGAGGCAGAAAAAAAATGATATGCATGTAAAATTGAAATGAACTGCAAATGTTCAGTGTGTTGTCACTTAATTTATAACAAACTCTTATAAAGATCTTCCTGTTGGGAAACTCAAGTCATAAAAACAAGTCACCTATGGTAGAAATATTTCTTTAGGACACAATTGCGAAGTGCAGCTTAAATATTAAAAAAGTACTAAGTTAAGACTAAAACAAAATACACGGAAACTTCTGTATTCCCATAAGTCCATACATGAACACTTGCTCTCAACATCATCATCTTCATCAAGTGTCAGTGTTTCGTGAATTAGTGAATTAGTACCAAAATGACCCACGGCCGTGATCAACCGTTGCACTCCCACTGAAAGATAATGGTGCGAGTTGATTTGCTGGAATTCAAGTCCTCGTGATGGAGTGCATCTCTTAAACGGGCGACTTTTAAGGTCGCATCGAGTATAAAGTCAGGGCCATGAGTACTGAGTATTGCTAAGAGTCTTATCACTAGTTAAGAAAACTGCAGTATAAAAATGCAGCGTCTTCACTACCACATGCATGCTGCAGAAGCATTGGTCTTTAGGTCATACAAAATGTACAAAAGAAATGTTGCTGCAAAACAATCTAGATTGCCTCAAACAAACGTATAAGTAAAAGTACAGATGTCACCTGACTGAGCAGATGGACCTCAGTGCGAGTCATCGGTACCTGGTTCAACCCAGTCCAGCTGATAGCTACTAAATCCATCCTTCATTTGTAACATAAAGGGTATGCATTCTGTGGATAAGGCATTTTGTAAGCAAGCAAATGAGAAACACAGGAGTGTCACTCTAGGTTTCCCTGCTTGTTGTTGTTGTGTTGAGGTCTATACAGTCAGTACTTAAGCCATGGGTGAGCAGCGATGGAGGCTTTACTGCGGTCTCCGTAGTCGTACAGCAACTCCTCGCCTTCGTCAATATCTCGTGAGGCGACAAGGATGAGGTGCGGGACGCCGTTGATGTTGTGGAGCTTAGTTTGGCAGTTTCCATTTTTACTGTGATTTATCAACCTTCCCATTCGACCCGTTTCCTTTGTGGCGTCCACACTGTGAAAAGACAAAAAAAAGATCATGTCGTGCTGTACAAAATTGTCTACAGACATCTACACAGGTAATCTAAAAGGAATTTTAATTTTCCTCTGTCATACCAGTATGTTTTACAGAGGTACTGGAAGTAATACATGTAGCACCCAGTGGCGGGATTTTGAGCGTATTCGGCCTCCCTCTTTTTGGCGTCGGTGATTTCCAGCAGGTCTCCGTGGTACTCCACCACATATTCGCCTTTCTGGAAACACCTTGTGGCAAACACTGCTCTTCCTTTACCATCGATATGCTGTACCTGGACCGACAATTATTAAAAATATTTTAAAAATCAGGGCCCTGTTCTAAACTTAGTGCAGCAATGATATATAATTCAGTGGTGCAGCAGTAAATTTTACACAGTTTCAAACATCAAAATATTTGTAGAAAAAGTTTTTTGTGGTTCAATGTGTGGCTATATCAAACATGCACAAAGAAATATCATTGTATTTACTGTTTATTGTTAGTAACTAAAAAAACGTTTTTTTTTAAGTTTTAATGGGTCAGTTCACCAGATTTTCACTCTCAAGTGAACACATAAGAGAATTTATTAAAACTGACTGAACATCTTTATACCACTGCATAATTACTTTTTCAGAAATAAAAAACTAGTGATTAAATAAATTATGTGATCTATAAATCAGACAAAGTGTGATTCAAGTTCAATTACTGTTTGTCTGTAGTGCTTGTGATGAGTCTGACTTCAAGTTTAAGGGAAACATTTCAAGTGGCAAACAATGAATGGCTTTAGAGACAGAAGCAGAAAAACAAGCCCACCTCCATTCCTTCCTCTATTCCCTTTGTTATCAGGTCATCTATCAGCTTCTTTTCTTCACCCTGCGAACACGACACAACAACCACAACACCACTGAAAACACTGGATATCTCTCTCACACAAAGACACACCCAATGAACTACAGCTCCTCAGTTTTTCAACAAGTCAGCTTTTGGATGCAGTCGCAGGCAAATTAATTCAACTGAAGCACATGTGCTGTGGCTGCAGGTATGAAGAACCAGTATTGTCTGTATCATCATTAAAATGGACAGCTGAATTAAACAGTCACACATAAAATTACTAAAATATTTTTTTCTTACCTCTAGAACAGTTTTACTTTTCCTAGAGCTACGTCTGATTGGATAGTAGTCAGTGACTTTTCTGTTTTGCACGTTCTTTCCAGCAGCACTAGTGTAAGGACAAAAGACAATGCAAATTTAACAACAGATAAAATAAGGATTTTTTAAAATCCATGCAGCAGTTCATCAGTTCATTACCAAGGTATATCTTGGAGAGAGAGAGAGAGAAATGATGTTTGGATTAGAGACACAAGGAATAGACAGGAGGCAGAGCTGGAGGTGAGTTAAAGATGTAGAGGTTCTCTTTAGACATGGACGGACAGGATCAGGAATGAGGTGATTAGAGGGACAACACAGACAGGAACGTTTGAAGAAAAAGCTAGAGAAGCCAGATTGAGATTGTTTGGACATGTTCAAAGGAGGGACAGTGTATACATTGGTAGAAGAATGATCCTAGAGATGGAGCTACCAGGTAAAAGACAAAGAGGGAGATTGATGGATGCAGTTGGAGTCAGAGTAGAAGATACAGAGAACAAGGGGAGATGAAAATTCTTGACTCGCTGTGGCAACCCATGAAAAAGGGACAAGCCGAAAGGAAAAGAAGATCTTAGGGAAGGAAGAAGTTAATTTTAACACTCACACTAAAAAGACCACACATGGATGACTGTTCATGTTAAATTTAGCTGTGTGATGTGGTAGAAAATGCTGACGCTGTGGCACTAGGGAGAAATTTAACATTGTTGGCTTACATTCTCTGTGGTGTTTTCTTTCTGTCACTCTTGGGCCTCACTTTCCTTCTCTGACGTTGATGTAGAGTGCTGACTGTGTCGTTGAGGAGAAGACTGTGGCAAATGCCATTACTTTGAGGCAGCATGGACTCGGTCTGTGATGGAAGGCAGGTCTGGGAGCAGTAGCGCTGCGGAGGTGATAGTTGTTCGTCTGACCAGCAGGGAGGACACCAGTTTTTTGAGTCTCTTGGCATAGTTATAGTATTTGTTCTGTTATCTGTGGGAGGAAGAAACACAAGCGTAAAAGTCAGAGAGAAAAAGATTCTCATAGACATATTCACTGACAGAGGCATTGGGTTATTTGTTAGGTTATGATAATAGACTGGTCTATCTTTAGAGCTTACCCTCTTCCTTCCTCTCATCATTTTGCTGGGAGTTCCTTATGGAGAACCTCTCTTCCTGTATCAGCATGATTGACTTTTCATCCTCACCAGGTGGTGTTAACTTGGTGTGGTTTAAGACAGCGACAATATCCTGTAATTACAGATGCACAAAAACAAGCTAAATAACACTTTGACATTGAAAAAAATATATATATTGACACACAATGCCCTTTTCACCGTTCTTTCATATCCTATCTTCATAGACTAGTAACGTTGGAGTGTCAAACTCAATTTCAGTTTCCCAAAAGTAAAAATAGATTAATAAAACCTTTATTTGTCCCACGTGGGGAAATTGCCTTTAGCAACAACAAAGGTACAGCAGTGGAGTAAAGAGTAGGTAGGATAAAAACACAAAAGATATAGACAATCAGATTAACACAATATACAATGGTGTAGTGAGGGCTTCAATCAGTATAAATAGTTTACATTAAACAAAGAAAGAAAACTTAATATTTATTAAAAAATGGCTACAATTGGGCACATTTTCCTTACTCTACAGATATGTAATGTAGATGTTTTTTTTGCAAATGGATACACACTGATTTTGTGTATACAGAGCAAGCTTAAAATTATAAACATTTCTAGTGGCTATGTAATAGAGTGCCTTTTTATGTGATTTGATTGACGTTGCGGGCCAAAAATTATAAAACCACGAGCCAGATTTGTCCTCCAGGGAAAGAGTTTCACACCCATGATACTCAGGGTCATAATAACAATTTTAAATTAGTATACCTAAGGACTATGATTTGATACTTTTTCATCAATGGAGCAGAGAATATTGGTGGAGAATATTGTGAGCTGTCAAATGGTTAAACTTCTTGGCTTCTGTGCCACAACACCAACCTTATCCTGGAATTTAGAAGTGTCATAGCCAGGACTGGTCTATCAGACAGGGTGCAGAGAGCTGGATGTACTCACTGTTCCCATCATGTGTGTATTAAATCCAACAACCAACCATACAATTGGTACGCCTACTGCAGAGTATTTCACAATATCAATACACGTGTGAAAGGGCTTTCAACAGAAAAGTAAACTTAAAAAAAAGGAAACTACACACAATACTCAAATGGAAACTACTTGTCCTGAGTGCACTATTACCTCATGTGTAAGCTTCTGTGGAAACGTTTTAGTTTGAAGGAAACAAACTTTTCAAGTGTCTTTGCAACTTGAAACGCCATTACTCACTATCATTTTGATCAGAGAGTTAAAGTTTACCGCAACTTTCTATTTCTTTCCATTTGTATTGTTATTACATTTTTTTCAACTTACGTTTTCCTCCTTTTTTATAACTATTTAATTGATGTATATATGTATATATTTTCTTTTTTATATATATATAAGTGTTATTCTTCTCGTTTTGATTTTGGTGGAGCTACTGTAAAAAAAGTGTGTTTCCCCTGGGAGTATGAATAAACTATGTTATCCTATTATATTCTATTGTATTTCATTTCATTGTTTATTCAATCCAGGACACAATTAACTCAAAAACCTAGGACTCGAACTCTCTCAGTAGTGTTGTGGGAGGGGCAGCAGGGATGGTCCCATGCTGGCCGCACCAGCCCCTTTAACATTCAGTCTAATGATACAGTCACTCAGGCCTATAAGCTGCTCGTCCACAGACCGAAACAAACACTCTCTGAAACTCTCCCGTTACCAACAAACCTCTAAAAAGTGAGACGATGTTCGTTTGCGCAGCTTTAGTCTGAACGAGACAATATGTTTACCGTAAAACACATGGGAAGCCATAAAAAACTCATAAGAGGCGAATGTTAGCGATCATGTGTTTCACAACACAGCTAATATGTAGCCCTTTAAAGTAGACTACAGCGAAAAATGTATACTTACTTATACCGTTGAGACTTTTCAAGATAGTAATATTATACTGAAGTTACAATATTGTGTTAAAATAATCTTGGCGGACATTTGGTCAAGAGGTGATACCGTAACCAGCAAACTTACCCCGTTCATGACTTGTTTTCGTTGCTCCTCTCTGTCTTGTTGACTTCGCTAAGATGAATTAAAATAATAAATGAAAAGCTTCACCGGTTCAGTGATTCTCCGTCGCCCCATGCACGGTAATGTCCCCGCTCTGCAGTGGTCCTACTCACGAGGGCTGAAAGCCTGTGAGCAATGTTTTTCCACCTCCAAGTGCTTAGCTGCTGCAGCCTCCGCAGCTCGGGTCCGCCATTTTTAAAACCGAGACCGAAGGGGAGGAGGTGGAATATGTCGCCCTCTATGGGCCGACAGTGGCATCGCGAGGTACTTTCCCAAGGCCTTTTGACTTTGTCTTACTATCAAATGGTTTAGTGCGTAGTGTTACAGAACGCTGTGGCACACAATAAAATAGAAATTAAATGGAGCTGTGTCTGCTACTGCTCAAGTCTCTTTAACAGTTTGCTTCCCAACAGGGGATTTTCATTATTTGTACTGTCAGTAGAAATCTTGGAGGTCCAGTGAAGTACAGCTCAGCAATTATTGAAGTGTACAGTTAAAGGTAAATCTTGCTGCAGACACATGAAGATGTTTGGATTTCTGGGTTTTGGTCATCTATGATGATGCCAGGAGAGGATTGCGGCTGTTTTACTTTCTCTCAGACGTACCACACAATGATCTGCTAAACCAACTGTTTGTAAAGTGTCTTTGGCGATTCTTTTAATCGATATGGGTCAAATACTTTCCAAATACAATTTCCACAGGAGCCCTGTAAATATTCAAAAAGAGGACTTTTTATACATTTCTTTGATGCTGTTTGCCAAGTTGTTCTGTGTCTTGTTATTAGGTTAGTGCTGTGTGGATCAATGGGGACTCATGACACAAACATGTGCTTTGATTTTATTGTAGTGGGCCAATGCCAAAAGATAATTGTATTATATAAAACACCCTAAAATCTCCCCAAATACAGCAAAAGACAGAAACAATAGTTCTGCGTCGCACTTCAAGCCGTATTCCACCTTTTATTGTCATAGAGGTGCCTTTATTGCAATAGCTTGATAATGCGGATTCTTTTATCAATCATGTCTTTGCATTAGATCAAAGGGGTTCCTTTGAGGTCTTTTATTCCACTCGGGGAAGTTAAGTATCTTACAACAATTCCTTATTATTTTCTTTTAGATTTTTAGGCTCAAAATCAATTCCACCAACAGAATGTAAGTCACTTTCTCAATTAGTTGCAGAAGGATAATATAAGTTACTGTAGCATAGTTTGAGCAAAAATTTTTGTTGAATTGGGGAGCTCAACAAAATAGTTACTAACTCAAAGTAGCCAGAAGTATCATTATCAAGGTCAACTGTTTGTAGTCCATTAACTATGTAGCAATCCGTTAGGTGCAGCTAACTAGATGTCGGTGGTGGGACATGATTTCATCGTTTACATTTCTAGCTAAAATACTTACTGAAAGTTAAATAGTTATTGGTCAGTAACTGATTTTTTAAAAACAATATTGTTGACAAACTCTACTACAGTAAAATAATATACTACAACTTCCAAATGCGCTGTTATCTCCACCTACAGGAAAGAAAAAAGGAGCAACATGCTACATGTTTGCAGTACGCTTAAGTGACAAAGCGGTGCATTGCAAGTCTTTCAATTAATGCCTCACGGGGCACCAATACGTCCCCGCTGTCATACAGGAGACGTAGAAGAAGAGTTTGTCATCGTCACTTCCGCTGTGGATCTAGCCCTTGTCACGTGACGTTGTGTTAGCTCGGTGATTCTGCTATGTTTGTCGTTTGTGTTTTTGGTTTTCAAATGCAATATTTTATGGATTGGTCAGTTCTGCGATGTCAAGGGGTGTTCCGTGGCCACTCTGACGGTGGTATTTACCGACGGTGCGAGCAGTTTTTGAGCAAGAACGAGGCCACAGTGCTTTCACATGTCACGTGACCAGCATGCGGCGGAGCATTTGATAAAAAGATGGCGTGAGCGCGTCGAGGCGAAGAGGACAACAACCTGCCGAATGAGAGCGCGTTAAACGACAGTCAGGTAACCCCGTCTGTGCGACCTGTAACTGTTTGTCATACATGCTCTACATAACAGATATCTAATAATATTTAACCCAAACTCGCATTTTCACGTAGAATAGTGTTTAAAGTGCGCGTTGTTGTGAAAAGTGAAGCGTTGTTATACGCCTCTGGTTGCTAACGTCGGCTAGCTATAGAGATGACACTGCGTGAGAGCGGTTAAAACAACAACAAGAGCTGACCGAGCCGCAGGGCAGCTGGACAGAACGCCGAGCCGTTCGCTGTTGCATTTATCCACAAAGCTGAATGATATAACTCTAGCTAAACCAAATACTTATCGGTAAATTGGCAATACGACAGCGAAAAGGTAGAGTTCGTCAACCTCCAATATCACATTTATTGCTAATATGTCCCAGGTAAACGCCCAGCTTTATCGCGGATAAACTCAAAATTTCAGTCAATATTCTTGCATAATGACATGTGCAGGGGGTTACAGCGGGGTATTATCATTTGTGATACCTGACGCTTTTGAATCCTATGACTTTATTGGCCACACTTTGCTGCAGGCTGATATCACTACTTGTCACTCAAGCACATAGTTGTCTGGCTTCGCTTGTTGTAAAGGAAACGTGTAAATGCAACTAGCTACGGTCTTGGCTTAGCTGTGTCACCCTGGGCTCAATAACAAGGACGTTCTGAAGCTAACGTGACACCGCGACGCTGTTGGCCACTGCAGTTTAACCGTAAGAAACGGTAATGTGAAAGTTTTTAGTACAATGTCTCCGTGAAGCTAGATCCTGTTAGTTTGTAATGATTAACAGTGTCGGATCTTGGAGAGTACATGAGGAGAGGGGGTCATGTCGAGGAGGGACCAGGAAGTTGAAAGCGGGGCATTGCAAACACGTGTCTTGGTTTGGGTCACTTTAGCTCCAGTCTCTGCTGTGCATACAGGCTGTTGGGATAAACGTTAGAACAGTTTTTGTACTGTTCTTTATCGTAGTAATAGGAATCGCTATTCCGGGAAAGCGAACACAGGTTTTTAGGTTTCATTTTCACTTCTCTGGTAACTTTTAGAAGAGTAATTATAATGGAATGGCTGATTTAATGTGCCTTAATCTACATATTTATTGTTGAAACTAAGTTTGTGCCATTATGAATTCTATGTGTGTTTGTTTTATATTTCTTGTTTCCTTCATATTTTATATTTCTAGTTTCCTTCATATTTTTCTTTAATTATTTTCATCTTTGTGAAATCCAATTCAACGCGACAACTTTTAGATGAAACCACCATTTTAATTGCCAAATGTCAAACGATGAATTAGTAATATAAACAAATTTACTGCTTTTGCAAGTTCAAAATTGATAACCTTCACAGTCAACATTTGTCCCTCTGTATTAGCAGGGGCAGAGAAGTAGCTGTATTAGAATGTGTATAAGTTATGATAAGGTCAATAACTTGTAGTAATATGCCAACGTGTGACAATAATGTTTTGTCCTCAATCTTACAGATGGATCCTGGTCAGGATTTACTTCTCGCTGCCTTAAGTGAGAGTGGCATTTGCCCAAATGATATTGGTCTTTTTGACGTTGATTCTCAGGATGTTACACAACCATCAACAACAGAGCAGGTAAGAGTTTTTTTTTAATTAGTGACAATAAAGTACTTGGTGTATGGTTTACTTTAACTCTTCAATTATTTCCCCTTTTTCCAGTCCATCTCCATCAGTGCCCTGGATGTTGGAGGAGGAACGCAGGCAGTCAAGGCTGAGGCTCCAACGCCATCTCCTGTAGTTGCTTTTCGGGTGAGATTATTCAATATGCAGTGACCCTTACAAAATAAATATTTTTACACACATCTATTACATTGTTAAGAGTCAATGTTTTGTCTTTAACAGCACAAACCTCAGCCATCGACCACCACGTTTGTCTTAAATCAGTTGAATCAGTTGCCAACACTAGGAACTTCCATGACCAAGCAGTCGGTCACGAACCCTGTCAAACATACCATAACTGTTACCAAGGTGGTCCATGTTGCAAATTCAGCACTAAAAGGTTCCTCTGCATCCTCTACCACAAATGCTCCTTCATCAACCACAGTTGTCTCATCGAACAGAGACCAGGTACGTTTGTTTACTGTTTTATGGCATTTTCTGACAATTCAAAATTGAATTTTAATTCACTTGTTGGAGGACTTTGTTTTATATGCATTGAAAGAAAATGCAACATAGTCACCCAGCTTAGTACCTTATCTGTCTTTAATAAGATTTGTCTGTGTATGGGGTTCACATATGTCAGGTTTTATAAGTTTGTTTCCACTGAACTGAAGTTAGTGACACCTTGAAATAAGAGAACAAAGCATCACATGTCTCCTGGTTATTAAATTGCAAATATTGTTTTAATTTAACAGATTCAGTTGAAAGACTTGCTTAGAACTGGACCTATGAAGAACACTGTCCTAAAAGGCAACAGTCTGATGGAGCTTATGAAGCTGAAGCCTCCACCTGATATCGCTACACCAGTGGCAACAGCAACAGGTCCAAGTGAGTTCAGTGATTAAAAATTCATTTTGTACTTTATTTTTATTCCAATTTCACATTTTAAAATGAATGATTCTTAGAATAACCGTGGTAAATCATACACCTGTGAGCGATCCTATGAAAAACCTGACTTTATGCTAAAGTTTTTGCCAGTGTGAGGTTAAACATTATCGAGACAGGTGCTGCTTTAATTGAGTTTGTTGTTTGAGCACTATATAATAAAAAGTTAATTGAAAATTGTGTCATGTCTCAAGCTGCAGAAAGAAAGCAGACTGTATAGAGTACAGGTGTCAAACTCGGGCTCCGGGGCTAGATCTGGCCTGCAGTGTTATTTTATTCGGGCCGCAAGATAAAATTGTAATGTGTACTGGAGTTGGCTAGTATGTAGACCTTATATACTTGGTTCTGAAGAGACAGAATAAAAAAACATATACCACTGATGTATGAATTATTTCTAGTGTCATGTCTCATCTACTGATAACATCAAGCTTTGACTGTTCCAGATTAATTTTTTTCACATGAAAAAAAACAATATTTAATATTTGGAGAGACTGATAACATCAAGCTTTGACTGTTCCAGATTAATTTTTTTCACATGAAAAAAAACAATATTTAATATTTGGAGAGATGGTAAAAGATGCACGTTTACAGTTATTTTTATCCCAGACTTTATCCCAGTTTTTATTTCTAGCCCACGATAGATTGAGTTTGACCCCCCTGTTGGAGAGGTTAAAAGTCTTGTTGCACTGTCCAAGCATGTGCTTGGACAGTGATAGATGCATTTAGTCTAAAATAACTCAACAACACTTGGTTTCATTGAGAGTCCATGTTTTTGTTTTAGGTGAAGTTAACAATGGAATCAAGAAGGAAGTCATGGGTAAAGAAACCACCAGGATTTGGCTCAATGATGAAATGAAAATGCAAAACTTTTCACATTCTCAGGTGAGACTTTACTAAGCATTGATTTAACTCATAGCTGCCCAACATGAGAGTGTTGTGAAGTCACTTTATTAGCAATGGAGATTTTATTTTGCAATAAGAAGACAGGTGGACACTGCTTAATTGTGAATCTCCTTTTATTTGATCAGAAACTCTCAATGATGGAGGAAGAGCCTGAGGAGGAAGATGATGACGAGTTAGGTCATGCAGAAACGTACGCGGAATACATGCCCATGAAATGCAAGTATACTATTAGTTTTTTTTTAATTGCTGTTGTGACCC
Organism: Paraplagusia blochii; assembly: GCA_016785265.1. Classification (NCBI taxonomy): domain Eukaryota; kingdom Metazoa; phylum Chordata; class Actinopteri; order Pleuronectiformes; family Cynoglossidae; genus Paraplagusia; species Paraplagusia blochii. Next base: position 71,610 of record JAFBJS010008583.1, read on the forward strand.
AACAAACGTTCTCACCCACACTCTGATTATATATTAAGGCAGCAGCCCCAACAATGAACTGCAGTCAAATCAACTGCGACATGTACACTGTGTCCTAAGACCCTTTGAGAAACTGCTTTTGCTCTTTTTGATGTAAACTCTAAAGAGAATATATTTTGTTTCACATGTAGTGAAGATCGGCCTGCGGCATCCTGACTCTGTGGTGGAGACCAGTTCTCTGTCCAGTGTCAACCCCCCTGATGTGTGGTACAGACTGTCCATCCCAGAAGAAACCATCGATCGTGGCAGTCTTTCTGCTCTGCAGCTTGAAGCCATCACATATGCAGCTCAGGTATACAGGGCTTCTATTTGTATTGTAATTGTATACGAGGCTTTGCTCTTCTATAACGTAACCCAATAAAAGTTATTTCAAAATATTGACAATTCAGTCTTCTCATAAAGAGGCAATTACCAAAACTGCGCTTCAGAAAGCAAGACTTTTCTCCTTTTTTTTTGTTTAATCCTGAAACATTTAAAGTGATTAAAGTTGATACCGGATATTGACATGTGAGCTGGTAAAACTTTGGTGTTTTATCTCTGCCACAGCAACATGAGACATTCCTCCCCAGTGGTGATCGAGCTGCTTATTTGATTGGTGATGGAGCTGGTGTTGGTAAAGGTAGAACCATTGCAGGGATCATCTATGAAAATTACCTCCTGGGCCGAAAAAGATCGCTTTGGTAAAGGCATTTTTATGTTTTATTTATTTATTTAATTTGGAAAATGTGTAGCATAATAAACATTTCATTTTATATGCAACTCTTTCAGGTTCAGTGTCTCAAATGATCTGAAGTATGATGCTGAACGGGATTTAAGAGATATTGGAGCCAAAAACATTCAAGTTCACTCACTTAATAAGGTAACTGCACTGTGCTTGAAATATTGAATTATGTCGTTCCTTACTCTGACATTTTTAATGTAGGAACTTCCATGCACTTTTGTACTTTCAGTTCAAATATGGAAAAATCTCCTCAAAGCACAATGGAAGTGTGAAGAAGGGTGTGATCTTTGCCACCTACTCCTCTTTGATAGGAGAGAGTCAGTCAGGAGGAAAATACAAGACGAGGTTTGAGCAGCTCATCCACTGGTGCGGAGAAGACTTTGATGGAGTCGTATCCTTCTGTCACAGCTTGTTGATGGCAAGGGAGTTGGGGCTTATTTCATTTAAAAGTGTATCACTTTCTAAAACCAAAGTTGCTAAAAACATACCTTAACCAAGAACCTCCAGATTGTTTATGATGAGTGTCACAAAGCGAAAAATGTTTGTCCAATTGGATCATCCAAACCAACAAAGACTGGGCTTGCAGTGTTGGAACTGCAGAATAAACTTCCCAAGGCCCGGGTTGTGTATGCTAGTGCTACAGGTGTGTCTGAATGAACCAACAGAATGGAATGGAATGAAATGGAATGACAAGATTATATTCTGTGCTGTTATCCACTCGGTGGTTCCCAACCACTGGGCCGGGGACTGTTACCAGTCCATAGGTGAATTGGTGCCGGGGCGCAAAGAAATAATGATTCCTTTAGGACCCAACTGGCTATTACTTAGTTATAGGTTGTGTTCACTTGAGAAATCTTTGTGCTTTTATTTTGGGTAGGAAGATTTTATAGATAGGAAAATATTTCAGAACACCGAATTTTTTTTAAGGCGTATTTATCTGCCAAAACTTAACAACCAGTCTGACATTTATTGTGTGGTAGTCATTGATGGGAAATCTACTTTTTATTGTAAGATGTTGACACTTGCAAGCAGCTACTCACTGTTTCTGAGTTGCTGTTTGGCCTGATAATCTCACAGGTGGCGATGTCTGAAGATCTGGGCCCCACTCACGCTCCTGTATTCACAAAAGCTTAATAAGAACCTGGACTCCTTAATAGGGAACAGCATTGTTTATTTCCTGTTTTATTCTTTATTCATAGGGTATTTTATTTTAGATTTTCAAGATAATTTCAATCATACGCTCTTTTATTTTCTGTGCAGGCGCGTCTGAGCCACGAAACATGGCTTACATGAACAGACTGGGCATCTGGGGTCCGAAAACACCCTTCAGAGAGTTTGGAAATTTTATTCAAGCTGTTGAGCGAAGGTGTCATGTTTTTATTAACTTTATTGGTTTTCCACAGAAGATTCTTTCAGAACTGTTGCAGTCATATTTTGTTTTTGTTCTTTCTAATTTTTCAGAGGTGTAGGTGCCATGGAGATAGTAGCCATGGACATGAAGCTGAGAGGGATGTACATAGCCAGACAGTTGAGTTTCACAGGGGTCACTTTCAAGATCGAGGAGGTTCCTTTGACTGAGCAGTACATCAAAATGTACAACAAATCTGTTAGGCTGGTACGACAACAGTTCACCTACTGAAACATTCCACAATGTGTTTTCCTTTTTGATAATTTTTGTAAATTAATTTGTGATGTCTCTTTAGTGGGTGAGTGCTCGCGAGAAGTTCCAGATGGCAGCAAATCTAATGGATGCTGAACAACGCATGAAGAAGTCAATGTGGGGCCAGTTCTGGTCTGCTCACCAGCGCTTCTTCAAGTATCTGTGCATCGCCTCCAAAGTCTGCAGAGTGGTGCAGCTGGCAAGAGAGGATGTCCACAATGGAAAGGTCAGGAAAAAGCCAGTTTTTTGGAATGCATTTTATGATTGAAATTCGCCAAAGTGATATATATTAATGTACACATATTAAACAGTGTGTTCTTTAATTGACTATGTGACTTTATGTAGTATAATTTAATAAAATGTTCCTCAAAACTCTAAAAAGAACTTATTTCCACTTCCCTCCAAACAGTGCGTTGTCATTGGTCTTCAGTCCACTGGAGAAGCAAGAACGCTAGAAGCCTTGGAGGAAGGAGGAGGAGAACTTAACGACTTTGTCTCAACTGCAAAGTATGCTCTCTGTATAGATGTTTATTATATTCATTATTTTGTCTGGTTGAACCAGGCCTGAACTAAATATCCCTGTGACTCCATGTTTATTTTTTAGAGGTGTGCTGCAGTCCCTGATTGAAAAGCACTTTCCAGCCCCAGACAGACAGAAGCTCTACAGCCTGTTGGGAATTGATCTATCTGCTAAGAAGACGGCATCACCCAGTGAACCCACAGTACAACATGAACAGAAGGGCAAGAAGAGAAAGGGTAATGAGAAAAATCTGCTGTTGGCAAATTGCTTTACTTAGAGGTCAAGGGCTTCAGAAGTGTTCCCTTATTGTTCTTTTGCTGTTCCTGATTCATGTGATATTTTTTGTGTTTTGTTTATAATTGGTGTATTGGTAAAACCCCCCTTTTTTTTTATTTCTCACCTTAGGTTCGGAGGTTAAAAAGCAGCAGAAGAAGAGACCTCGAAAGCATGGTGGTCTTTCAGGCTCCAGCTCAGAGGATAGCCAATCAGAGGATTCAGACCGAGAGTCTGTTAAAGACGTTGACAGTGACGACAGCTTAAAATCAGTCAGTTCAGCAGATGAAGACGATGACTTCAATCCATTTAGGGATGAATCTGATGATGATGACGAAGATGGTAGGAATGAGAGTTAATGACTGTTGGTTTAGCTGCTAAAAGCTACTAGTAATATGCTTTACACTTTACGTCTTAGACCCATGGCTTATCAGAAAAGAACCAAAAAAAGGTAAAGAGAAGAAGAAGAAAAAGCGAAGGAAGAGTATTGATCCAGACTCCATTCAAAGTGCCTTGTTAGCCTCGGGGCTGGGCTCCACCCGACCTGCTTTCACTGCGTCTGCCCCTGTCCCCAGTGCCCCTGCCACAGGTAAACTTAATACAGGATAAACAAACAGAAATTCTATCACTGTGGTTTGGCCTGCTTATAATCTGCCATGTTTGCTTGTTAAAGTTAAGGCAGAAAGTCGGGATACCTGCCTCACAAGTCAGGATGCAGTAGAATGTGCCCAGAAAATGAAGAAAAACCTGCTGGAAGACCTTGAAGAGCTGGCAGAGGACCTGCCACCCAACACTCTGGATGAGCTCATCGACGAACTGGGCGGTCCGGACAATGTAGCTGAGGTAAAGTATGAACACCTGTATTTAACGAGGACAATATGCTTTAAGGCTGGAAGAGTATTTGGGGGAAAAACAGAAACTAAACCTTTAAACCATCTGTGTTGAAGATGACCGGTCGTAAGGGTCGTGTGGTCAGTAACGATGACGGCAGCATCAGCTACGAGTCGCGCTCTGAACTCGATGTACCCGTGGAAATCCTCAATCTCACCGAGAAACAGAGGTTTATGGATGGAGAGAAGGTAAAAACTATAGGAGTAACTGATTATTTAAGAGTCTGAGTAATGTTGTGTCTGACACTGCACACAGCAGTTCAGAAGAGTGTTAAGAATAATTATGCAATATAATGTGAATATTTATTGGTGAAGATTTTTTGAGTTGAACTTGAAGAACATGTGACTGAAGCTTTACACCAGCAGTCTCAAACTCAAATTGGTTGAGGGCCACTGCCATATCGCCATGGGGCTGCATTAGCAATTCATGTTCAATACCGAAGAAAAAAGTTAAAGAGAAGGTGAAAATGATTTAAAACAAATCATTTTCTCACTGTAATACAACACTTCAGACGAGTCTTGTAATACTAGCATTCATCTACAGCAGTGTCTACCACTGATTGCATCCATAAAAAACATTTTTTTTAGCATTGTCTTGCAGTAGAATCCTTCTATAAATCTTGTGGGCCCCTGCTAACGTTCAACTTTCACATCAAGGTGGGGACCACGAAATATCGCTCCAAGGGCCACAAATGGCACAGTGGGCCTCAAGATTTAAAACCCCTGCTTCACACTGTTGGTTTCACTGTGGAATCTTAAGCTTCTGTTGACAGCCATCACAAAATTCTCCTTCCAACAACATCCTTTAAAAAATTGCTTCAAAAGTTTATTTAAACTTAATTTCACTAAATCTGTAAACGCATTCTAATGTTTCTCTGGCAGGTATAATGTTTAACTCCTTCATACCCTTTGACTAATACATAACTACTTTTTGTGTCAAACTAGAACATAGCCATTATCTCTGAAGCAGCCAGTTCAGGTATATCCTTGCAAGCTGACAGACGAGTGAAGAACCAAAGACGAAGAGTTCACATGACGTTAGAGTTGCCATGGAGCGCCGACAGAGCCATACAGCAGTTTGGTGAGTAGTTACCAATCATTGTGATTTTTCTGTTTTGTAAAATGAAGCCTGCCATGGTATAAACTGACTTTATTTCGCTGACGCAGGGAGAACACACCGGTCAAACCAGGTCACTGCCCCAGAGTATGTTTTCCTCATATCAGAACTGGCAGGAGAGCAGAGATTTGCGTCAATTGTAGCGAAAAGGCTTGAAAGTCTGGTGAGAACTTCCTTGGGTCCTAGTTTGAAGTGTTGTTATCGTTTTCAACTGTTCAGTTTTGTTTAATGCCTACATATGTGTTTTCTCATCAGGGTGCTCTCACTCACGGGGACCGAAGAGCAACAGAGACCAGAGACTTGAGCAGATTTAACTTTGACAACAAGGTGAGTTCACCAACATTTGCTGAAGATTTTCCCCGGAGTTTGTTTATTGCTCACTTTCTCCTGTGCTTTGTGGCAACAGTACGGCAGAAACGCTCTGGAAATTGTGATGAAGTCAGTGGTGAAGCTTGATGCCCCTCTAGTGTCTCCACCCTCTCAGTTTAAAGGGGACTTTTTTAAAGGTATGAATCATCCTGTCTTCACAAGAGGGATTGGATCAATTCTGACAGACTTATAATCTAACTGGTTTACCTTGTCTTGAGCTCACTCAACGGCATTTTTTTTTTCCTGTAGAAATTCAATGTGGACTAATAGGCGTGGGCCTCATAAATGTGGAGGACAGGTCTGGTATGCAGTCACTGGACAAAGGTATGTGCAAATGACTGTTTTGACTGTTACCTCTGGCAGTGTAGTACCCTGCTGCATCATATGGGGTTATGGTTTGCAATCAGTGATGGCTATTGTATGCTGAGAATCCTAAACCTGGTGCATTGTCTCCCATCACAGACTACAACAACATCGGAAAGTTCCTGAATCGTATTTTAGGAATGGAGGTGCAGCAGCAGAATGCTTTATTCCAGTACTTTTCAGATACACTTTCAGCTGTCATTCAAGAAGCCAAAAAGAATGGCAGATACGACATGGGCATTCTGGGTAAGGAAGTGTTTGAATGGTCTTTTTTTTTTTTCTCTTTTACGTTCTCAACAAAAAAGTATTTAAATCATCATGTTTAGAGCAGGGTGATATCGACCTGCTGTCATTTTCTTTGTAAAATATTTCAGATATATACAAAAATATGGATTTAAAATCTTTATCTTCTCTGGTGTTTTGTTAGATTTGGGTTCTGGTGATGAGAAAGTCAAGAAAGTAAACTGCAGGAAGTTCTTAACACCGGGCTACACCACGTCAGGACATGTGGAACTCTTCACGGTAAGTTGGTAATATTTTCTTGTTCAAATGATTTGTACTCAGTTTAAACTTAACCTGACTGTTGATATCTTCCTAGGTGAGTGTGGAGAGGGGAATGTCCTGGGAAGAAGCTACTCACGCCTGGGCTGATCAGAATGGACCTGATGATGGCTTCTATGTTCAGGTATACAAAAGAGAGTGTGTGTGTGTGTGTGTTTCCAACTATGCAGTTTTAAGTCAATGTTGTCTTAATACTATATATTTTTGTTTATTAAAATGTATTCTACTACAAAATGTGTTTTCCTTGCATGCAATTTCCCCATTGGTGTTAAATAATAATGTCTTTTTTTCTTATCATTATTTGACAATTCTTCAGTTAAGTTACTGTAAAACTTGAGTTACAAATTCCTCCCCAAACCAAAGTTTTTGTCAATGAAATATATTTTTTTTACCCACTGAACATGGGCATTGATAATGACCCACTTTTTTTGTTCTTCCATTTCAGACCAGGAACAATAAGAAAACAGCCATATTGGTGAAAGAAGTGAACAGCAAGAAGAGGCTGTTCCTGGTGTACAGACCAAACACTGGCAGACAACTCAAACTGGAGACATATGCAGACATAAAAAAGAAGTTCAAAAAGGTTTTCAAACATCTTTGTTTTCTCAACATTAGCCTGACGATTATATGACAACTGAAGCTTTAATTCCCCTCTGTCTTTGCTCAGGTCCTGTCTGAAGACGCCAAACAACACTGGACCGACCAGTACAAGTCTTCTGCTCAAGTCTGCTCTCACGCTTATTGGTATGTGCATTAATAATGACAATGATTTTTACGTTGTCTAGAATTAGAAAATTAGGAAAAGAGTCAATTTCAGAAGTTGCATTGAATTCAATGGGTCAGAATGTCTTCCTGGAGCTGCTGGCGGGCAGTTTTTAGACACTTCAGACTGAATCATAATTTAGTTTGGGTCAACAATGTCTCTAAGGACTTCAGAGTAACCATAGTGAGTCACGATGTCACATACAGACAGGTTTCCTTATTGGGAATAATCTTAGTCATGTCTCTATGCAGACATTTTTGCCTGCAGCAGGAAATATCCAGTAACTCCAACATGCAAAGCAGGAATGTAGTGTTAAAAAGACTTAAGGCTAAAAAGTCAATTTATTTTTTATATTTTCTGAAGACACATTTTTGGCCTCAAACAATGAAACAATTGCTTGTTTTAGAGGTTGATGTGTGTTTGCCTATGTGTGTGTGTGTTTTACCTACAGGCGGGGGAACTGTAAGAAAGTAGCCATGGGCCTACAGTGTGAAGTTGGTCTTCGTTGTAGGACTTACTTTGTCCTGTGCGGCTCAGTGCTTAGTGTGTGGAACGAGCTGGAAGAAGTTTTGACTCCTGTGAGTGGAACCAATGTCAAGGTGCAGATTGTACGTCTGAGAACGGAGGACGAGCAGAGAATAGTTGGTAAGTCAAGAGAGTTGTTCAAATGCAAGGGGAACATTAGAGATGTTTGTAATGGAGTCAACAGTTTAGGGCAGCGGTCCCCAACCACTGGACCAGGGACCGGTATTGGTCCGTGGGTGAATTGGTGCCGGCGGAAGAGAACTACGGTTTCCTTTTGGCCCCGTCTGGCTATTACTTACACTTGATCCATACCCATATCAACAAAAGAACGGAACAATAGAATGGCTAGGATTCTATTCTCAGTGAAAACAACAACAATAAACTCAAAATGACACAGAGTCAATGATACAAGATTCTAACTTTGTCCACGGTCTGGTAGGAGAAAATAATAGAATGTGTGCAATTGAGAAATCCTTGAGGCCATGCACAGTTAATTCGGGTAGGACGATTTTATAGGTAGGAAAATATTTCAGAACACTGGAAAAAAAATTATTTTATTAAAGGGTATTTATCTGCTACAACTTAACGACCTGTCAGTGAAAATAGTACAAGACATTTAACTGGTCCGTGGCGCAAAAAAGGTTGGCGAACACTAGTTCAAGGGATGAAAATTTTTGGCTGTCATGGTGTATAGCTAGTAAAAATATAAAACCTGCTTTGTTAAAATATTTTTTTGTATAACATGAACAGCTAAATCCAGATGAATATTGGAATGTAATTCTCTGTCTGGTCTGACAACATAAACACATGATCATAAAGATATTCTAAATTATTTTCTGTTCCCACCTTCATCTGCATATTTTAGGCTTAATGGTTGTTTTCATAGTAAGTGGTTTGATATTTAACATTGTAACAAAAGCCTTATTCTTCGTTGAATCACTGTTGACACGACCTATATTGTAAAATGGACATTTTTAACCCTGTATCCCCTTTCTCCTAGGTTTGTTGATTCCAGCCAACTGTGTGTCTCCATTAATCAACAAGCTGTCCACATCGGACCACTGCCAGCAGCTTGCTGTGCAGGAGCAGCAGAAACGACAGCAGCTCCACCCTCAAAGTCTGAGTCATCCACCCAATACATAGTCTGGGCCGGATCTCTCTGCTTCATTAGCGTTGAGCCCACCTCCGCCCCACGATGTAAACTTCCAGTATGAAGGGATCTGCATGGTGAACATCTGTGTGTGCACCACAGACTGGAGGAGGACCACCGATGCCTGATCCGTTCCCTCTGTATCCCAGTGATGCTGAAGGTCTGAGCTGCCGCTCGGTTCGGCCACTGTGGTGATTCTCTTTTGTACAGCAGTAGATGTACAGCTTTCAGGGTTTTTTTGTTTTTCCTCTTTAATTTTATTCTGCAAAGACTCTAGTTTTCACCTCAAGTAAATTTGACAGGTGATGTATTGTCCTCTGACATTCAGAGTGGAAAAAAAATTATGTTATTGTTCCAGACTGTGTAAACACAGAGTCCTGCAGCTGTTATTCACACCTCGCACGTACTTTAAGATACTCAATTGACATCACCCGCTTTTACTCACACACCCTGTCCCATGGTTTGTACCACAGTGAGTCAACAACGATGAACGACCTTAACAGTCCAAAAAAATGCCACGGTAATTTGTGCTAAAAAACACCAAACAAATCTGCATTGAGCAGCAATGTAGCGGGAGGTTCATTTAATTAAAGTCAATTTCCAGAATGAGATTCTTGAAAGTTTGTTGTCGTGTTGCTGTATTTACTCATGGACGCATCAAATCCACAGTCACTGTCAAAAACCCTGCTGTTTTACCTTTTCCTTCTCTCATAGAATTAACTGAATTATATTACCATCTACATTCTGTATCATTTTTTGGGGGTTTTGTTCAAGTTACTCTACAAAAAAAAAAAGAATTTCTTATCAAAGTTGTTTCTAAAAGAAACGACTCCTGCGCCACTCAAATGTTGTACAAGACTCTAAGAAATTAGTAAATCTTTGCATCAATAAAGAAGACGTTTCTTGTATGCATGGGTTGAAGAGACGTAGTTGAATAAACAGTACTTCAGTGTTCTGAAGAAAGTTGTTGAAAAATAACTTGATGTTTTTTCTAAGCTAGCATTTGTATATGAGGCCACTCTTTGCAACGCACAGGTGGAACCATGTAAAGAAGCAGATATTAGATCTTTAACGAATGAACAGCGAAAAAACAATCGCAACTTCTATTTTATGGATAGTTAACAGCTTCAATCTGTGTCATTGCCAGATTTTGACAGTGAGTTATGTCCTTTTGACCAATACTTAATACAGTGCACTCTTAATAGCAGCTATATCAACAGCTAAAAAAAATATTCATGTTGTCACCTTCTCTGCCGTGTTACTTTGATGGCCCAGTCAAATAAACCCAAACAGGAGATTGATATTGTCACCACAGTCGACCAATCCCAAAGCTGCTATGGTGATAGGCAGGACCTTAAGAAAAACCAATTGTATCACTTTCTTGCTTTCAGTTCCCAGAGCCCTCACTGCACTCTACTCTGATGTGTTTACATCCTTCTTTAATCCACTCAGGTGTTAAACTTGTACAAAGATCATCTCTACATGACAGAATTCCCTCAGATGCATGACTCGGACTGAACCTATTCTTTCACACCTCTACTCAGTGATGTTCCTTTGTGGCTCTTTCTTCGACTGTATTTACAGCTCGGTGTCTTTGCAGCACATTTTCATCAATACCACACTAATGCCTCTTCTTCCGTCAGCCCTTTTTTTTTTCCTCAAATAAATCAATGGTGGCTTTTGTTAAAACTGCTTTTTTACTCCTGGCTTCCTTTGTGGGGTATTCCATTCTCTTAAATCTGCTCTGGAAGGGACAGTGTAAATACTGGATTTGTGTAAGCCGTCCCCATAAAAATGTCTTTCTGTTCAATGTTTTGGTTATCTTCTGGTGTGTAGGAGTGTATTTTAAGACCCACAAAAAAAAGTCCAAAATGTTTTTTGTATCATGCCAGAGTGCATTTATACCATTTTTTTTACAAGGATCAAGGCTGATTTTTTTTTTTCTTTCCCTCTCCGAACTTCCATTCAGCATATCTGACAGAATCGATACTTATCTCAATGCAGAACACAGTTAATCTGCTCCGTCCTGTGACTGGATGACCTCGTCAATCTTCAATTAATTTTTTTTTTGTTTCTTTTTAGTTTTCCAAACATTGGCTGCAGAACTAATGTTGTTTTTGAATGGGGTATTCAAATATGGAGGCAGATCTAAATTGGAGAGTTTCTCCTTTTATTGCACGAGTTGCACTACTGACAAAGAGTTGTACAAAATTCTGCGTTACCTATACATCAATGATTGTGATGCTCAATAAAGCTTGGTATACTTCTACCTCCCACTGCTGGTCATTGGAGTATTTTACACTTAAACTAGGAATTTAGACAGAACACTTTAGGGTAGATACATACGTGGATGGATGTTTATATATAATCTGTGGAAAACAACAGCACAACAAAAAATATGTATTTGACATTTATGATAAAAATAGGTTAATGATCGAAAGAATACAAATAGAATGTATTTTTTACAGTAAATTTGATACATACAAATTACCAGAACCTGTTCTAAATGCACTGTTGTATTACAAAAAAACTACTTAACATCAGCACAAAAAACTAAATATTTGTATTTTTTGACATTTGGCTGACATAAGGTGACTTAAAATTTGAGGAAAAAATTACAAGTGACAATTCAATGATAAATTATAATAAAATAATTAAAAGTAGAAAATGACACATAACACAAATAAAGCCACTCATAGTTACAATAGAATGTGAGTGTAAAATATTAGTTGTTAAGATATCAATATGTATCTTAACAACTAATAGCAATAATATAAATATCACACATTTATAACATAAGAAAGTAGTAGAATTAATCACAAGGAGAAAACCAAAAAATAGGAATACAGTAGAAATAGTGAGAGAAAAAGTCTGAGGACAGTATGACAGAATGTATTTCCTTTGGCTTGTTTTTTGTTTCTGTGACTTGACTTTGGTATCGTTGTATTTTGACTTTTTATTTATATTGAATGGTAGTGAAAAAGAGACATCTATTATTAATGTCATATGGCAAAGTTGGAATCTATGCTGTAAAGTAGTAAAGATATTGATGACAAAAAAAAAGTTTCTCCCTGGACCGTCCTCTCCAAGGTTAGAGTTCAGGCCCTTTGTCTCAGTGGGAGTCCAGTCCTATAAAGCGGTGTCCACTCTGCTCCAGCCTCCTGGTAGAGAGAGGAGGAAGAGGAGGAGGAGAGCAGAGCGACCGCATGTCTTCACTGTAGTCCACATGGATTTCTAAACTCTTACATTCCCGAACCTCGCACACAACCTTCTACCTCGTACAGTTACACATCTCCTCAGGTTGAGTGTCCGCAACTGGAGCCATGGACGCGCCTGCCCAGACAAAGACAGGTATATTCCAACTGCTGCTGCTGCTCCGGTTAGCGCGGGCGAGTCTTTAAGTTAACCGTAAACAAAAGCATTTTCCCGGCCAAACGGTGCCGTAACTCCTTCCCACTGTCCCACCGAACTACTCCCGTGTGAGCACGTTAACGCACTCTCTTCTAAAAAGTCTCCACTCTGCTTTATGACACGTTTCTAAATCTCCCCCGGCTTTAAAATATAAGTCAGAAGAGTCCACATGTTCTTCTTTAAAATGAGAGTAACCTTCTCACAGAGTTCACAAAGTCTGTTTTTAAAAGTGTTTTTGGGGGTAAATATGTACCGTCAAAGTGTTTAAAATGTTAGTACTCGTTTCAAATGAGCGGGGATTTTTGCGTAATTTTTGGTGAATTTTAATGTGTTTTTGTGAAAAAGAAAAAAAAAACACAAAGAAAATGATTCTTCTTGATGAGCCGCAGCCGTACAGTTGCAGTGTTAAAAGCACAGTGGGTGTCAATATAAAGTGACGGCCATATTTGCCGGTGCCGCTGTTGTAAACAAAAAGTGAGAGACAGACGCTTCACTGAATTTCGGGTCATTTTTATTTCTTTAATTTACAATGTCTCTGGGAATGTCTTACAAACCCAATGTCCATCAGCATATTCCGGGAACTTCTGGGAACCAGGGTAAGGAGAAAATGTCTGGGTAAATCAAAGTATCGCTTTGTTAAACCGTGTGTTAAATCCAGGGTCTCGGAGAATACCTGGAGAAAGACCGTGTCTGTAGTTTTTGTCCAGTTATATATATAGGGTCAGATCCTGGGAGCTAGGCTAATTCATATCCGCCATTATTACTAATGTAAAAGAGCGCCATCCGTGATATCAACCGGCGAACAAACACGGCTTGGATGGAAGACGAGAAAGCGGCGCTTCCTACGCTGCGGATCCCAGTGCTCCGAGGTCGCGGTCCCGGAGGGCGGCTGCCGTTACACGGTGACAAAAATGTATCAGTTGTGTCTTCTTGAGCCAGCCTTGTTCCGTTTCCTCCATGATGCTCCTCAGTGCTCGCTGATCGATCTGCCTCTGATTTTTTTTATAACTCTTTGCGGACATCTGGTGGCGAAGAAACGGCACTGCAGGTAAACAAAGCAGCGGGGGAGAAGAAACAACGGCAGACAAAAAAACTACAGAATTCCTAAATTGTAATTACATAGTAAATATAGATCGGTATGCTAGAAAAGCATGGTTAAATTAAACGTTATGCTCTAAGACGTACAAATACTGCGTAAATCACGACGTTTAATGTATGAGGCAACGGTTAATGAATAGAACAGACGATCTTTGTTCTTGTCGTCATCTTGTCTCGTCATTTTGTCTCCTGACTTTTTGGAAATCCTTTGTGTCGTGTTATGTTTTGCGCGTCCATCTTTAATAATGGAAAAAAATATGTTTTTAACAAGTTTTATGGGTGTTTTTTCTTATTTTTGTTTCTTTTGTCCCCTTTATAAATGATACATGTCACTACCATTATGTTTGTTACGTTATCTGCATTTTTGTGTTTTATTGCTTGTTATTACCAGAGCATATAGCTTGTACCATTAGTAGTTGTATTTTTATTTTCAACCTATTGTTAATTATTTGAATAGACAGTCTGAGGGTGTGTAATAGTATTAGTGCTGATGTCTCTGTAGGTTCTTGGTCCTCCAGGTCATTTTGTCTAAAAATATTTGCTTCGAGAGCAACTGGACAAAGTTGGTTTCTTCAAGACATTTCAACTCTCATTCAAGAGGCTTCTTCAGTTCTAACCGAAAGAATTGACTTAAACAAATAACAATACAAAGTATCATTTAGGTGATACCAATACCACCCACCATTCACACCTCTAGACTTGTGACTTCAGCTCACCTGAAACAGGGTGTGGTCCATCACACATCTCACCTCACCTCCTTTCTAAGTTGTTTCGTCTTCTGTAAAAACATCTTCTCACAGATATGCAGCCTCTTTGAGGTAAAATACCAGAACTCTCCTGTAGTCAGTTAGAACTTAAGAGGTCTCTTGGCTCAGAGGTGAAATGTCTTCACGAAACCTACTCTGTCCATTTGCCCTTAAAGCAGCTTAGGCCTTGAAGGGCCAGGAAGAAAATGGAAGATTAGAGATGTAACTGTAGTTTTGTAAATGTGGGTTAAAAATTGATTGATTGATGTTACTGCAGTTTATTATTATTAATTTATGCCACTAAAATTGTTCATGGCAGTGTAATAAACTATTTTTATTCTAGGAAGTTAAGAAACTTCACTGCATTGACATTATAAAATTCTTTCAGTTCCTGCGGGCCATTGAAAGTGACATGGCGGGCCACATATTGGCCCCCGGACTTTAAGTTTGACACAAATGCCTTTAAGTAACCATTTTTAGAGAATTAATCCTAATATCACTTGGGTTAAACAACACTTCCAATCAATAATTTCAGTTTTTTTTTCCTTTTTGCACACAGTTGGAAACCTCCAGTCTCCCTCAGCAGCTAACCTGGCCACGTTGCAGTCTTACAGACCTCTCCTAAGTGACTATGGACCTCCATCTCTGGGATTCTCACAGGTCTTTCTAATATTAGCAAAAATCTTCACATTAATATGTTATAGAGTAGGAATATATATTTTAAATATTTTTAATTTAACGGGCATTTTCCTCATTCAAACCATACATTTTACTCACAAGAAAGAACTATTGAAAGACCTAAAGGTTAGGGGTGTCCAATAGGTAGGTTGGGATCTACCAGTAGATCTCCAAAGGAGTGTTGGTAGATCCTGAGCAACAACATAAAAATAATAGCAAATGAAACTAGAGATGTTATTCTATCACTGGGCTTAAGTGAGAATAATATAGATATTGAGTCAGGCAGTATAACATACAGCATATATAGAAACAATGTAGAGAGTAAAATATACAGTTTATATAGGTAAATATCTAGATATAAATATCTAAGTTTTTCATCTAGGTAGTTCACTTCAGCTCGTTCTTTTGAAAAATAGCTCACAAGACAAAAAAAGTCTGTGCACCTCTGTTTTATTGAGCTTATTTTGCAATTTTTGCTCTCCTACCCCAGGGCTCCACTGGCAGCCAAGTACCTCAGAACAAATATGCAGAGCTCCTGGCTATCATTGAAGAACTTGGGAAGGAGATCAGGCCCACATATGCTGGAAGCAAGACCGCAATGGAGAGACTGAAAAGAGGCAAGTACAGACCTGTCTGAATGAACAAAGTGTGATTGTGCACACTGAGTTTAATTCTTTTAAATTTGGTACAGTTAACCTTAACTACCTTTTCTTCTGTAGGAATAATCCACGCTAGAGGGCTGGTGCGTGAATGCTTGGCTGAGACGGAGAGAAACGCAAGGTCCTAGCTACAATCACACACATTTGTCTTTGCAAGAAGAACTAACAGTGTTGTGTCTCATCAAAAACTATAAATAACTTGCATGGGATTTCCTGTGAGGGGAGGAGGTAAATGATTAAAGAATGGAAAGGGAAGTTCAGCCCCCAGAGGGAATCAGAAGAAAATTAAAAGGTAACATTTTTGGCTCCGTGGGGGAATCACAAGAGCCACACTTGTGGATAAAAAAATTCAATAATTTGTTTTTATGCACCACTTTTGGGATCCTAATATTGAATTGATATTTAAATAATTGGTTTATGCATGTGAGAGGGCCCGTGGTTTAATTGTTGACACACTGCATGGCTTGTACAGGATTAGGGGGCTTTTTGATAGTGTTTGGTCTGTTTTCAGACCCCTGTTACATATGAGTGATTGAGGGACACATGTGCAAACTGTATTAGTTCATTCGTGTTGAGGATGGTTTTGGTATAAAAAAAGGAAAATGCTGTTACTTGCATCTTTGTATGTATTTATTACTCAGTGTAATAAATTGTATTTTCAACATAGGTGTCAGTGTGAGTGATTTGATCTTATCGATACAGTGTCCATTCCAAATACCTGTAATTAAAAAAAAAAAACTTGTTAAAAAGTAGACAGACATCAGAAAAACTGATTTTTTTTGTCCTTTGGTAGATGATCATATTGAAGTGGCTACACAAAGCTGACTATTTATAACCTTAATGTTTTAGCAGCTTATTAGTCTGACAACTAAATAAGTTGTTAGACTAGTTAAATTACTCTATCAATTTCTATCTTTATTCCTTCTCCTTCTTTTCCTTTCGGCTTGTCCCTTTTTTCATGGGTTGCCACTGTAAGTTAACAATTTTTGTCTCACCCTATTCTCTGTATCTTCTACTCCAACTACCTCCATGTCCTCCTTTACAGCATCCATAAATCTCCTCTTTGTCTCCTACCTAGTAGCTCAATTTCTAGGATTATTCTTCTACCAATGTATCCACTGTCCCTCTTCTAACCATGTCCAAACCATCTCAATCTGGCCTCTCTAGCTTTTTCTCCAAACCTTCCTGTCTGTGTTGTCCCTCTAATCACCTCATTCCTGATCCTGTCCATCCTAGTCTCTCCTAAAGAGAATCTCAGCATCTTTAAAGATCTTAATTAAGATAAAATAGAGATAAAAATGTTATTACTTGAATTAATTTCAACATAAAACCCATATCTTATCTCATAGAGTCTTCAGATGTTTTTCAAAAATTGACAAATACCAAAATTATTAAGCATTCTTATGTTTTTCTAAATGTTGAGCTGAATCTGTACTTCCATTTGCGATCAACATAGACTATATTACTAGTATTATCACGTTATTTTTAAAGGTATAAACGCCTCCAAATCGATGTATTGTCACGAACCAAACAAAAATCTCAAATAACGTCGTTTTCATTGTCCAAAACAATAATTCGCAGAATAGTCGAGGCTATATCACAGTATTATCACGTTATTTTTAAAGGTATAAACGCCTCTAAATCGATGTATTGTCACGGACCAAACAAAACCCTCAAATAACGTCGTTTTATTGTCCAAAACAACAATAATTCGTAGAATAGTCGAGTCGCTGTCTTTTGTGTTTTACTCATGTGCCGCCTCTTTCTTGGAACAGCTATTGAAAACACGCAGGGAATGAACGAGCCAATCACAGCTGAGCATTTGTGCCACTTTCTGACCAATGGCGTTGCAGGTTGTGAACGTTACAGGGGCTAGCTATCTCTGCAGTGCAGTGACCAACCAGCAACTAACCAGCTACATTAACTTATGTAAATAAATATGGAGGGAATATTGCAACGGGTTAACAGGTATAGTGACTGCTATTATGTGTATATTCTCTGCTGCATGACATTTTGTTAGTGTGCCACAAATCCACACGGGCTACTATAAAGCTGTAATAACCCAAGTTAGCTCAACTTGGCTAACTGGCTGACCGTTTGAATTGGTTATGGCGGTAGACGTAGCGTTAGATTATCTGGTAACAACTAACAAACAAATCAAATTACATACAATATCTGTTAGTGTTGACCGACTCTATACCACCGCAGTTATTACTGATGATGTTATGACGTCCTTCCGCTAATGCTACTGTGAAATGTCTGTGTTATTGCTGGTAAAATAAGTCACACTGCCAAACCTCGACAGTTGGGACCTCTGTGTATGTTATACCTGTCACAATAACGCAGTCTCACACAGGAAGTATGGTTTATGTCAGACACGAGATCGTAGAAATGAATGGCTACGACATTAGTGAAGAATTTGTTTGTCAATTTGCTTGACACCAGGTCCATGCAGTTGTTGGGATATTGTATGGTGAATATTTTTTAGGTAAAAAACAGTTGTTACACTAGACCAGGAAGAGATTTACATATTTAGTTTCGAGCCTTCACTTTTGACAGCAGAGTTTCATTTCCTTATATTTTCATCAGCAATAAAGCACAAGACAAGAGTGTCAGCTAAGGTGAAGGGAAGTGTTTACAGGACAGTTGTGAGATCAGTCATGATGGATGGATTAGAGCAGGGGTGGGCAAACTAAGGCCCGTTGAGCCATTTAATGCGGCCCGCCATCCCTGTCCAAATTAAATAATTTATTTTTATTATAATTAAACTTCCGACTTTTCCCTACAATGCCTGCGTTTCCCCAGTAGATGACAGGCTATTAGAAATGTAGTATTTTGGGTTTGATACATGACTTTTACTTGCCATTTATCTTAGCTTACACGAACGCTCCATCTCTCTGCTCTTGACTCGGCCCTGTGTCCAATTTTAGGAGAAATTGTGGCCCGCAGGTAAAAACACTGCCCACCCCTGGATTAGAGACACTAGGAATAGGTAGAAGACAGGAGACAGAGGTGGAGGTGGAGGAGTTAAAGATGCTGAGATTCTCTTTAGGAGAGACAAGGATGGACAGGATCAGGGATGAGGTGATTAGAGGGACAACAAAGACAGGAAGGTTTGGAGAAAAAGCTGAAGACGCCAGATTGAGATGGTTTTGACATGTTCAGAGGAGGGACAGTGGATACATTGGAAGAAGAATGATCCTAGAGATGGAGCTACCAGGTAGGAGACAAGGAGGAGATTGATGGATGCAGTGAGGGAGGACATGGAGGTAGTTCGGTTAGAGTTAACGATACAGAGGACAGGGGGAGATGGAAATTATTGACTTGCTGTGGCAACTCCTGAAAAAAGGGACAAGGCGTAAAGACAGGAGGAAGAAGAAGACAACTGACCAGAGAGATGGTTTTCATTTTTTTTTCATTTTTTCAAATTATGGGATTTTAAGACAATACAAAAGGCTGTTCAACATGACACATGTACTGTCTTTGTTACTATATCAATCTTTTATATTAATTTGACACTTTAGATTACTAATAAACGGTGCAGTTATTGTCACAGTATTTCCCTGCAACATAACATTGTCTAAAAAGAAAACCGTCACGTCTGAGACCACTGTAATTTAAAGTACAGTTTCCACAATCTCTGGTGAACCAAGAGGGTTTTCCCATCAGCTCAGAAGCTCTTAAATATTAATTTAATCATGTCTTTTAATTAACAAAGAGACAGGAAGTGAAATGTCTCTGTATCTGAAGCAGGCCTCACAAGAGTAGGTCCCCTATTTTTTAAAAGCTATTGCTTTACTTTTTCACTTTTATGCCAAACATTTGTGATTGAAATAACATGGAAAATAACCCAAAAAGGCAGATTATTTGGGTTCCAGATTTTTATCATCATGTCAATTAATTGCTTTTAGCGTTTACTGAATTAAATTAGCAATTTGAGCACATTGTAATAAGCCTGTTATTTTATGCAGGGAAGCATCATCAATTAATAACTCATTGGTTTTTCACAGTGAGACTTCAGTATTTTTCACCTCACTAAATATGTTATATAACTGTAACTGTGCACTAATGAGTAATTAATTGATAGTGGTTGAGTATGCGCATTTGCTACACTTTACTACACTACACTTTATTTCTAGCCTGTATTAACTCAGTATGTGTGTGTATCTCTTTTTCATTCTCCATAAAATAAATTCAATAAAATAAAAATACATTATAATTTTTCACATTCAGGTTGTGTACTTTCATCTTCATTCCTTTGGTACATTGTCCTTTGATATTACACATAACCGAAGAGATTATTATTAATCCATTAATTGCCATCAGCAAAGAGAATTAAGGTAAACAATGTACAATACTACAAAAAATTTATTGTTTGTGCAAAGTAGTTTGGAAACAGGATTGGTTTTCCATGGTTCTCTTACTCTCTGTTGGGATTGGCTCCACTTGGCCCTGGGAAATGTGTTATCATTGGTGTATGTCAGGGGTCTCGAACTCAAATAAGTTGAGGGTCACCCATATATATATATATATTTATATATACTGTATATATATGCATATATATATATATATATATATATTATAAATTAAACTTTCACATCAAGGTGGGGGCCGCAGAATGTCGTTCTACGGGCCATGAGTTTGAGACCTCTGGTAATGTTTCTCCCTAAACAGAGGAGAACCTCATGTTTCCATCTTATTATGGTTTCTTTATTTCATAATCAAATCTTTTTATGTTTTATGAGGTGTGTTCAATAAATATTATAGAAGTAAGGTCGTCATTGTACTGTTTGGAGTATCAACAATTCTTGTTCATATTGCTGTCAAATTCTGCATGCAGGACTAGAAAAAAGACTAGTATCTGAAATGCACATTATCTTCAGCTTATTTGTGCATCTGTTTGAGAACTGAGCGCATTTGTGATGTCACCTGAGATCATCTGAACATCAAACATTTACCCTCTCTGTGCTGTACCTGTGGTTTACTGTTCTCTGTTCTCAGCTGTCAGACTGACCCCCTCTGCATGGGCTCATAACCATGTCCACAGATGATAGTATCTCTGAGGATGTGTCCAGCTCTGGGCCTCTGAGCCATTGCCATGTTGGTGGTTATGGAGATGGGGGAAAGGAGAGCGAGACCTCCCTGGTGTCCTCGGAAGGAACATCAGCCTCTGGGCTTGTTGTTTCAGAGGAAAGACACACAGCCTCCCAAACCACGGGAGGTACAGTGGAGAGCAGGCCTATAGACATCACACCAGCATGTGACAAGATCAGGTGCAGTGACTGTAATTATTTTTATACCTACGACAGTATTTGCTTCAGGGTGCAGCAGGAGGGGCATTTTTCTTTAATCAAACCATTTTACCTGTATCATAATTTTGTGCAACTAGCGTGGAAACAATTATACACTCTTCTTATTAAAATATAAGTCAAGTCGATAAAAGGAATCTTTGTTTGCACTTTTTTGTAACAGATATAAAGTGGTGGCTATTACGTAAAAAGGTTTCTAAATAATCTTCTAATAACATGAGTAGTATCAGTATTAATATAGTATTATTATATATATTATGATAATATATTACAATAATAATATAGTTATGATGATATTGTGCCAAACACCTACTTTTCTATCCCAATATCAACCAGTACCAATGAAGACATGATAATTTTATTTACATTATTATTTATTAATTAAGTATGAGATCATTTGCAATATTGCCATCTACTGGCTTTTAGTTTAATCTACAGCTATTCATCTCCCAAACAATATTTTGGGAACACATTGTTAGGTGGAAAATAAAAATAGATAACAATTTCACAGATTTTGCAAAAATTGCTAATATTTGGCTGATAATTTGTATATTCCTACTTATAATCACGATTGCGATGCAAAGCATGCAGTGGTTTCAGTTGTTGCGAAAGAAAACTGACTCAATTTGTCTGAATTTACGAGACAAAAAATACTTGAAACACTTCATAAAATCACCCTTTTCTCACTCGATAAATCATTGAGTGACAATTCTACAGAAACAACACCACTATAATAGGTATAACATTGAATACAATGTGTTAAATTATGATGAATGTCCCCAAAATACATTTTTCACATTCAGAGAAATCTCTAACTGTTTGACTTGTTTGTAGGAGTCTGTGTCTGGGCACAAAGGAAGTGCTTGAATGTGGGAAAAACCTCCCGTTCATCAATCCAAGCTCTCTTGAGACCCTTCAAGCTTTGGTTCAGGAGATCCAGAGCAGTGGAGAGACAGACCCGGAGATCTGGAAGGACTGTGAGGTAAAAAAAACTCTAGAGTTACATTTAGATATAAATAGTATAAAATAAATTAAATCATGTTATCATTAAAGGGTGTTGATGGGTCCAGGATAGGGTAAAAAAATGCTCCTCAACGTCCTGTTTGTTTGTGCACAAGAGTAATATCTAACACAAAGTTATCACCTCCTTATAAATGAAACCTGGTTCAAGAAAAGAAAGTTTCGGAAGGTGATTTCTGTTGTTTTGTGCCACAGGGCCGCTGGCTGCATCTATTTCAGTTGGTTGAAAAGCAATACCAGGAGCAAATACTTGCTCAACAGGAACAATACCAGTGCCAAATACAGGTCAGCTCCCATTTCACTGAAAATCTTTTTGTCCTGTGTGTGATTTGCATTTGGTCACCCAGTGATCTTTCTGTTTCAGTTGATTCAGGATGAAATCAAGGCCCTGGTTCAATTGCAAAATCGCCAGGCCTGTGTCCAGACGCACACGGACTTTTCTCCAACCCCACTGATCAAAACGGCTGCTGAGTCCGTCCTTGACCACAGGAATGTGGTCAGTGACAATGGGAGCCCCACAACCCCAGCCCGATCCTTGTTTGGGTTTCCTTCACCTGCCCTTCGAGGGCCAGAAACGGGAGAAAAGCAGGCAACAACTGGGCTCAGCAGTGGATATGGGACACTGTCTACGTTGGAAATGTCTCGGGAACTTACTGGGTTTCAAAGTGATTTCAAGGACAGATCTCAGACCAGGAAGAAACCTCAATGGTCCACTGATTTACAGGAGGACACGGAAACACCTGTGGCCAGATCTCAGCAGGAGTTTGTAACAGTGGAACAAATGAACCCTTCACTTCACCAGCAGAGAAACACAGGGTATGTTCAAGCACAATGCAACAACCTAAGACATCTGCACTGAGGCCACCACTTTAGTCTAAAAAAGTACAAGGAAGTTTTAAAAAATGTAGTCAGCTACTGCTTCAAGACTTATTGGTTTTTATGCTCTCACCGACCAGACAACCTCTGACGTCCTGGGCCCAGAGGCAAAAACTTCGACCCAAGAAGAACGTACCAGGACAAGATTCTTCTGAAACCGATTCTCAGAATCCTGGACATCAGGAGGAGACACAAGGCAAACAACACTCCCAGGAAGGCACTGATTCGCAGGAGCAGGTAGATCTCCTGAACCCGGAAAAGGTTTCATCAGTTGTAACAACAAATGACTTACTTACTATCCTTTTTATATATTTATTCATATATTCTGCCTCTCAAGTGTGTAGTTTGTATATTTATGGTTATTTCAATTGCTTTCAAAGGTTAATACACTCTCATCTTAATTGTTTTTCAGCATCAACTGACCGGGCCATTGTCCAGCACTTTCCCCCTGAGGAGGAGTGACAGCCTCATGTCTGCAGCCTCAGGTAACAATGCAGTGACTCACTCTACAAATTTTCATGAACCTGAATTATGTGATTTGAAAGGAAGTGTGTCAATAGGTTGTTAATAGATAGATGGAAGATGTGACATTTTTCATGGTGTTATTTAATTAAAAACTGTCTGTTTAATAGTTCTTTGTATCCCAGTAACAGCAGTACATGGCTGTGTAGTTCATGACCTGTAATTTTGTCATCAATGTTTTTCCCTATTTATTTGTTCCAGATATGTGGAGCTATATTTGGCGCTTTATTTGATGTCTGACATTTGCTTTTTGCTGATATCCAATGTGCACGGTTGTTCAAACACTTTTCGTTGCTGAAATCAACCGATATCAGTTGAGCAGTGCAGTATTGGCCTGGTGGCCAAAGACATTAATGTCATAAAACCTCATTTGTTTGTGTTTGTCCTTGCAGGTCTAACCTATTGGCGTCTGAATGAGAATGAACTTTATCGCCCATTACCTGACAGCTTTGACAGAGGAGCTGTCCTCCTTCAGGACGCATCCATGAATTCAGTGGGTTTCATTTTTGTTGACTTTGACATGATTCATCTCTGTCAGCCAGTAGTGTTAAATCAACCGTGGGTATACAACAGCTGATGTGTTACAGAGGATGTAAGGATGCCTGTTGCTTTCTGTCATCCACAGACTCCTTCCCAGGAGCACCAGCCTTCTCTCTTAGAGATCTATAAAACCATGCAAAGGAGTGTCTGTAAACATTCCGACTGGGAGGGGTCCCCTACGTCCAGTCCTTCATCACCACAGGTATTACTAAATCAAAATGTGACTCTCTGCTTAGTGCAACGGTGTCAAACTCTATTTCACAACAGACCAAAATTAAAAACTGGCATGAAGTCATGGGCTAAATTCAATATATATTGAGAAGTTAACTTTATGTGTGTATTTTTTCCCTTCTCTCCACATTTTAAATGTTGTTTATTTCATGTGGAAACTTTCAATCCGGGACAACTGAAGGTTATCAAGTATCAACACATCACATGAGAAAATTATAAAACATGAGAAATTATAAAATAAATCATTCTCACATCAGCGGTATTTTTTTTCTTATTCTTTCTCTTCATAGTTTTTCCAGATCAATTTAATGTAAATCTACAGGCGTAGATTTACAGAACAAAATGTATGAGCTATAACAAAAAACATGCATTATAAATATACAAAATCTGACACCATATAAAGTCTACATACTGGTGGCCAACTCTAGTACACATTTGATTTTATCTAGCGGGCCAGATATAATTACACTTGGGGCCAGATTAGGGCCCCGAGCCTGAGTTTGACACCTGTGGCTTAGTGGAACCACATGCAGAAAGGAGAAAAATAACCACATGCCATGATAAACCTCTGCCACGGGTCAATAACATCAACTAGTATAATAATAAGAAAACGGATACAGTAAGACAGGGCAGAACATTCTCCTTACATCATTGTGTCAATGTCTTTCTACTCATAAGTTATAGTGAGTGAATGGTTACTCCAGGTCACTGTTAGTAAATGTGTTGTCAATATACAGTCATGGATAAATGATTAGACCACTCTGCTGTTTTCTTCAATTCCTTGTTTATCTTAATACCTTGTTCCACTAAAGGTTTATCACCTGGGGTAAACAATGAATACAATACCATGCACTGTATTTGTCAGTACAATGTTATTGCTAGTGATGTAGGAACGGAAGTGATTTTTGTCACTGTCAATAAAACCATACAAAATGGCCAGAAATCAGCTCTAAAATTAAACTTAATTATGAGCCTTTTTTGTTATTATATTTGTCCAGATTAATGTAGATTAAGTGAAAGCAGACTTTTAAATGGACAAGAAATTAAAGAAAGACTGGTCTAATAATTTTTTCCATGACTGTACATTTCTTCTGTCCCAACTGCCTATAAACCTCACACCGGCTGCACTGCCGAAATGATTAAAATGCACAAAATGTGTTTGCAGCTCTGAGTCAGTTTTATTTGGTCTTAAAAACATGTAGAATGACTCTCTTGGTGTTCAAGGTTGCAGCCCATTGACTGCACCTCTGTGGAAATGGAGAGGAGAAATTGTGTGACAAAATATTGTGCAGCTGGGAATTTTATTGATTCATTATTTCCTGGACAGTGTGTGGGCAACAAACTGAGGGCATCAACGGCTCTGTATAAAGACAAAACAACACAAACTGAAGCGATTAAAAGTGAACAATTAACATTAACCAGCATCATCTTAGACTATGGGAAAAGCTGGGATTCTTTGCTTTACCTCTGACATGTGCTTAATTCCCATTGTCCAGGTGTCAACTGTGGACCCAGCAGCAAACATGAAGCACTCAGATCAAACATCAGGCTTCACTTCACCGTCCTACTTCAGCAGCCCCTCCTTTGCCGCTCAGCCACATGTTAACCGCAGAGTGGAGACCCCTGTAACTCCTGACAGCATGGTGGAGTGCAACCCCGGAGATACAGACTACATCTCTGATACCTCAAGTCTTTCTGTTGCCGGACCCTCTCCGTCCAAGGTCCATAGTTTGTGGGAAAGCACATCCAAACAACTTCGCTCCACTTCCCAGGAAAATAACTCGTCCTTCACCCATACCACAAACAAACAACACAGAGCAAATGCTTTTACAGCCAGCGTGGATGAGGGCGGTCACACACACACCAGCATCATGATGCTGGGTTCAGCCTCGGACACTAATTTCCGCCCCACGCTTGGACAGAATGCAAGGAAATCTTCATCATTTGAGGATCCGATTGTTCTTTCTCTGTAAGTTTAGCACATTTTATTGTTAAAAATAAAGTATGATGCATTTTTTTATTGCACAACACATGCGATGCATATTTTCACACTGCATTGCATGTGTTTGGCGTTTCAGATTAGTATTGTATGTATTCAGCTTGAAAGAACACTATTTTAATGTTTCTCTTCTTCCTCAGACTGCGGCAGAAACTGAGAGAGAAGTACTCTCGGCATGTTGCAGACTTGAAGGCTTATTATGAGTCGGAGATCCAAGCACTGAGAGACAAACTTAATCTGCCTCAGGACTTAGAGAAGAACAACCGTGCCCTTACTGAGAGGTTGGTGTTTAATGAAGATACTTCTTTCTAGTTTATTTAAAACAATGTGTGTTTGCTAAGCTCTTTTTTTTGTCTGTTTTTCTGTTTTAACTTCCGACCCTGCAGTGAGTGAAAACATTTTTGTTGCTAAGGTGAAGGGAGAGGTTTACAGGACAGATGTGAGACAAGCCATGATTATGAATAAGACACTGGGAACAGGTAGAAGACAAGGGGCAGAGCTGGAGGTGGAGGAGATTAAAGATGCTGAGATTCACTTTAGGAGAGACAAGGATGGACAGGATCAGGAATGAGGTGATGAGAGGGACAACACATACAGGAAGGTTTGGGGAAAACACTGGGGAAGCCAGATTAAGATGGTTTGGACATGTTCAGATGAGGGACAGTGGATATATTGGTAGAAGAATGATCCTAGAGATGGAGCTACCAGGTAGGAGACAATAAGGAGGTTGATGGATGCAGTGAGTGAGGACATGGAGGTAGTTGGAGTCAGAGTAGAGGACACAGAGGACAGGGAAAGATGGAAACTGTTAACTCGCCCTTATAACCCCTGAAAAAAAGGGACAAGCTGAAAAGAGGAGAAGATTGTATTATCAGTTGATCGCCGCTGTACTGTTGCTGCAGCCTTAATTTCCCGAAGGATTTATAGAGTTCCACCTCTACCTGTTTATCTATCTGCGATGTTTAATCTGACAACAATGTAACTTGTGTTCATAGGTGCAGGGATTTAGAAAAAGCTTTGGCTGAGGCAAACATTCATATTCAAGAACTGGAGGCAACAAACAGCGCCCTGGAGAATAAACTGGTATTTTGTCGTGCATGTTATTCACTTCTTCATTGCCTCTGACTCTTGATTCATATTTTTTTTGTTTCTATTTAAGTTTGCTCTAACAAACCTTTCTATAGTTTTTTTTTAATGATTTATCTCATTTTCGATTTTAGGCCGAATGGTCAGAGCGATACGCCGTAGCTGGTGCTACTGTAAAATCATTGCAAAAACGACTCGAAGAAGGGAAACATTCAGGCAAAGAGAAGGACACTCTGACTGCACTTTTGAAAAATCGCGTACGTCATCTGGAGGAGGCGATGCAGAAAGCCTCCAGGGACGCAGATGAGAAGGAAGCAAGAAAGGATAGAGAGCACAAGATGCTGCAGGATGTGAGTAGGAGATTATTGTAGTTCTATTTCAACCCTGACTAGAATGTGAAATTGTTAACCTTCTTATTCGACTTTGATTTAATAAAGTTTCTTAAGAATCCACTACTCTACTGGGAGATGACTGGGTTGTAGCTGCACTAATTCAAAGCAGTGTATTCAGAGTAGAGTTAAACTTGATGAATGATTTATTTCAATGACAAAATTCACATGTTAAATTCTTCATCTGACTTCACCTGATTTTCCTCTTTTGTTTCTCTAGCTGCTCAAGGAATATGATTCTCTTGTGAAGAAGTATGAAGGATCCAAGGTCATTATTACACAGACAATGCATGAGACATATCTTTGATTTATTTAATCTTTCTGGTTTAAAATACCTTTGTTTTTTTAGAACAAGATTGTGTCGGTGGAGAACAAACTTGTTGATGCCAACGATCAGATTGCTGAACTGAAAAGGTACGTACAAATCAAGTCTTAATTTTGTTGTGCGTCACCTAAAGGGTAATAATTTCAATACATTCTAATATCTGGTAAATACCTTATTGCTATATGGATTGATTCTTCACCATCACCACCTCATAGTGTCACCTCTGCCCACAAATTGGATCTTTGACCTGGCGTTTCTGAAGAGAATGTATTGAAAATATTCACGCAACCCACACAGAAATGAGTTATTATAACATTTTCAAAACACAAGTCAGAGTTAACTTTATTGTCATATATACCCACTGTTGGGACTAACACGTTACTTATAACGCCGTTACGTAATGCAACTACTTTTCTCAGTAATTAATAACGTAACGCCGTCATACTGCGGTTACTTTTGTGTCAAGGGGCTCGATGACAACAAGTGAGGCAAGATGACAACAAGTGGCAAGTTAAGGTTACAATAAAAATGCCTGTCAAAATGTCTAAAACTCTATTTTGTTTTTATTGTACTGTAATACAATACTAAACAACACTACACTAAACTGTTTAATGTGTTTTTCAAAGTAAAGTAAAGTAACTAGTTACTTATATAATTTACTTTTTTAAAAAGAAAGTTACTTTTTTTAAAGTAACCCAACACTGTATATCTCATGTATCCAGGATATATGGCACAATGGAATTGCAGTAGAAAATGCACTACAATATGAGAGGTAGATATTTACAAGAGGTGAATCGATGGACATTGTATGAACAACCAAACCCACCTGTAATTGGCATTGTATGAGGTAGCACTTCAAACAATGTCCTACACTGTAACACAAACAAACATAGTACACAGATACACAAACTAGCTTTTAATTACCAAGCAAGACTTGGTAAGAAAGATATGGGTCGGATAATTTCACAGAGGGAGCCCAAAACCTTTCAATGAGTCATCCACAGATTGTGACTCAGACTGTAACCAGGGTCGACAATGGAAGCCAATTGGAGCCTGGATTTTGAAGGACAGATTTTGTAAAACGTAGGGATCCGTTTTTGGAAGAAGGTCTGCTTCGGGTCAAATGACTTCTCTTTTTAGGAAGAAAGTAAAAGAAGGGAAGAGCTGAGACTAAAGGTTTTATGAGGCCATTAAAGAAGCAAGGTTTAAACAGTCAGTGCCAGAGATTTAATGTTCTTTTTAACAAGTAGTGGGGGATTAACAAAACTTTTGGTTCATTTTTATACTTTGGAAGAGCTTAGGGGAAGTCTTCATTTTTGTACTCTCTATAATATTTCTCTTGAGCAAAGGAAATACTTTTAAACTGTAATAATGCTTTAATAGCATAGTAAAGCTTCATTCTTTCTGCTCCCTTAACATATTTGATGCATTATCACATTTTTTTTATTTTTTATATCTTTTACATTTCCTTCTTTTAATCACTCGTCTCTGTCTTTGTTAAGACTGTGTACACCTCTGTGTTTGTCCTCAGAGTCATCTCTAAATTGGAGTCTCAGGTAAAGCAGCTGGAGCATGAGAACCAGGCCAGAGCCCGTTTTGCTTCTTCCAACACAAAAACTCAACCCTCTGGAGCTGGGTAAGTATGGAGAACCTGAACTGTAGACTACAGAAGACAAATCCAAGTCACATCTTCATGCTTCATAGGATTCAAAATAAATTTGTTATAGAAATGGAAATAAAAACACAACTAGATATCAGGATACTTACCGGAATTGATCCATGTATGGACGTATGGGATATTGTTGTTGGATCGGTTATTTGTCTGTGACCTACACGATCCAAGTGCACCGGTCCAAAAAGCCCCGAATGATCGATAATACAGTAAAATGGTCCGATGGTTCGGATTTTTTTTTCACATGGATCGGTTTCCTGCTCCATGGACCCGCCCACAAATGACATTACACATAGGCGAGAGATTGGCCACTTCCGCCCACTACAGCAGCGAGCCTAGACACACATATATACATCTATTCACAC
Source organism: Paraplagusia blochii (assembly GCA_016785265.1). Taxonomy (NCBI): domain Eukaryota; kingdom Metazoa; phylum Chordata; class Actinopteri; order Pleuronectiformes; family Cynoglossidae; genus Paraplagusia; species Paraplagusia blochii. The sequence goes on from JAFBJS010008583.1 coordinate 101,487, forward strand.
ATGTCTGATTGGAAGTTGTGTCCCTTGAGGGGTGTGTCTCTTTGGGGGATTTGATTGGAGTTCAGGTTGTGGGTTTTAATTTGCTCCATGGCAGACAACACAGACGAAACTTACAGCGTTTCTCATTTAAAAGTAAAGGTTTGGACATCATTTGGTTTTTTTAGGGTGGAAAGATTGATAAAAACAACGCGATTTGCCAACTTTGTAGAGTGACAATTGAATACACTGGAGGTCCAACAAACCTAAGCAGTCACTTGGGGAGACGGCAGATTGTATATGTGTTGTGTGCTACTTGCCTCTTTACATCATGGCCAGGGGACTACAGACGAAAACTAGCCTCTGGATGATACTTTCTTATATAACCATGTGTTTATGAAATTCCATTTCCCCCTTTTAAATAAACTAAACTAAAAAAGACTGGCAGCTGTATAGTGTTGTTGAATCCGAATCGGATCAAACTGGATTGATCGTTCAATATTTTTTATGAATCATTCCTTTATCGGATCGTAGCCTGTGAATCGAGATATGAATCGGATCGTTATGTGAATGAATCGTCACACCAAAGTGCACAATTTTTTGAAATTATTGATTCAATTTTGACCAGAGCATGGGACATCTTCTATTCTTCTATTGTTCTCTCCACAGTCTTTTCCACCACCCTGACCTGCTGCTTTCACCCAGTAAAAGCAATACAGAACCTGATGTGACATGCAGAAAGTCTCCCGGTCCTCTGTCTGACCAGATCAACAGTGGCACAAAATCGTCTTTGCAGCAAACCAGTGTCTACCAGAAGCCATTGTACACATTCAATGATCAACCTTCCAGACCTGGGAGTTCTGCGGACTTCTCATCGGCTGGAGGGAGCTGGAGGTAACCTTGAATTCTATGTAATTCTCTTTTCCTTAGGTCATCTAGATTTGAAAAAGAAATGCTTGAAACCATTGTCCTGCAGATGTGCATCACCTCCAGAGTGTGAACAGTCTCTACCTCAGACCAGACCACAAGAGCAGAACCCTCAGTCAGAGCTGGGTCGGACACAGGGGAACTGTGCCCTCACACCTACAATGCGGGCCCTGATAGAGCTGGAGGAGACCAGAGCTACAGAGAGTAGAGCCCCATGTACGTACAGAACTCTATCACCTTCACTACCGACAATCATTCTCTGAAGAAACAGATGTTGGTTTAGCGTCACTTAGGTGTTTGCATTGGCCTTAACTGTTAAATTAATCTGGAATTCTGAAATAAACTTGTTGTCAAATGACATGAACACTAGCAATAGGCAGAAGATGGGAGGCGGAGCTGGAGGTGGATGAGTTAAAGATGCTGAGATTTTCTTTAGGAGAGACAAGGATGAACATGATCAGGAACGAGGTGATTAGAGGGACAACACAGACAGGAAGGTTTGGAGAAAAAGCTAGAGAAGACAGATTGAGATAGTTGGGACATGTTCAGAGGAGGGACAGTGGATACATTGGTAGAAGAATGATCCTAGAGATGGAGCTACCAGGTAGGATATTGATGGATGCAGTGAGGGAGGACATAGAGGTAGTTGGACTAAGAATTACAGAGGACAGGAGGAGATGGAAAATGTTGACTCGCTGTGGCAACCCCTGAAAAAGGACGAGCCGAACGAAGAAGAAGATAAGAAGTTGTTAAATGATTTGAGGTGTATTTGTTAGATCACTAGAGTGATCATGGGACTGGGGAAATTATTTCTTCCAATATTTGTAACTGTCGATTTCTTTCTGTGTCAAAATACCCAGAGTTCCCATAATTAATGTTATTGTTTATCAATTAATTTAATTACTTAATCTAACTCTAGGTCCATTGTAATTGTGTTTCTTAAAAAAAATAGTAAACATCTCCTCCAATCTCTGCAGGGATCGCCACTCCGAAGACAACAGTTGGTTTCGTAGAACGGCGACACAAAGAGCCGTCATACTTAGAGGCAGACAGAGACACGCTGCACCCTGGAGGTTCCATGGAGAGTCGAGCAGGAGAAAAAAAAGGTCACAACAGGGCGGAAAGAGCTCCCTCCTTGCTGAGGCCCCAGAGGAGTCTGTCTCCAGAGGGCAACAGGTCATCTTCACTGCCCCCTTCTCAGCGAAATCTTCCTCCGTCCACACCAAGTATGTATAAATCTTAACAGTCACACTCTGAATTTATAAAGCAACTCTTCTGTGAAATAAAATATCCTTCACAGGAGCTTTGTTGCTGATAGTAGGTGGCAGAAATCAATATTTTTGTTAGTCATATGTTCAGTTATGGATTTAAACAGAAACCCAAGAGTCCAAAGACAGTATTTTTTATGTGTAACATGCTTTTTAAAATACAACAAGAGACAACAGCAGCGTTTGCAGCGTAAAAACTAAAAATTCAAAGGGAACATATTTGTATACTTATTTACATGTGTTTGTAAATGAACTGGTTTCCAAACTTTACCTGGTAAAACAAAAAAGGTCTGTAAAGGTGATACACAAAATGTCAACAGTCTGGGAGGACGCAGCCGTGTATACAAATGAATAGTATATAGTACCATGCAGTCCATATGTGGTACACTAATACTTATAATGCTGTTCTGTCTTTTTCAGCAAAAAGAGAAACCCTTCTTCACCCACTGTCTGCTAGGTGCAGTCCAAAACGCTGCCCCACTGAAAACTACTCCACTGCTTTTGGTCACATGATGCCAAGAGAAGAACATTTGAAAACGTTAGTGATGGACAGACAGGATTGTTTCTCCCGTCTAGTGTTTCCCAATAGGATAGTGACAATATTGTTATTTACAGGGTCGACAACCAAGGTGACCAAAGACGCCATTCGTTCCACAGCAGCAGTCCAAGGAAGAGACTCCAATTCACATCAACAGAGAGAGAAGACGGTAAAGTTTAACCTGGTCTGTAGACCGACACAGACCAAACTAGTGGGCTTCCTCCAGATGTACAGTAATCAGCAAAATCTAACTTTGCTGTTGAAGTCAGTATTTTAGGAAGTAGCATTGCCGCAGAACCATGCTCATCATATATTTTTTATATTTTTATGTAATTTTACATTATAACTTTACTATTTTGTTTGCCCCAGACTGGAGGGGCTGGGTGATGTAGACCAGTGGTCCCCAACCACCACTGGGGTGAAAGACCGTAGGTGCAGAGAAATAATGTTTCCTTTTGGCCCCATCTGGCTATTACTTACACTTGATCCATACCCAAATCAACAAAAGAACGGAACAATAGAATGGCTAGGATTCCATTCTCAGTGAAAACAACAACAATAAACTCAAAATGACACAGAGTCAATGATAGAAGATTCTAACTTTTTATACCGGTCTGGTAGGAGAAAATTATAGGCTGTGTGCGATGGAGAAATCCTTGTTGTGCCCATGCACTGTTAATTCGGGTAGGAAGATTTTATAGGTAGGAAAATATTTCAGAACAAAAGAAATGTAATTTTATTAAGGGGTATTTATCTTCCACAACTTAATGACCGGTCCATGAAAATAGTAAATAATAGACTAGGATTCATATCTCAATGTTTTTGGCAATGTCACAGGTAGATTCAGCTGTTGGGCTCCATCTTGGACAGACAAAAAAAAAACAATTGGACAAATAAGAGTTTAGCAACAGTTTCTGTATGTTAACACACAAAGGAAATGTGCAAGAGGGTGTTTATGTCTGGAAAAGAAGATTGTCCAAGTGGAGTTGCCCATTTTCCACTGTCCATCTTGGCGCACATAGGCAAAAGCAGGTCTACTTGGTAAAATCAGTTTGAGAGCAATATAATAAAATAGAGTATGTGCTTGGAATTTGTTTAAATGTGTCTATTGTTTTTGTGCTGTATATCAGCATTATATGTTTTTGTCCAACATTTTTTTTTTCTTCCTCAGATATCCGTCATCCCCAAAACCAGACCTCTGTGAATCCTCCTGATGGAAACTCCCAGCTGGGCTGGGAGGAGAAGAGATCCTTCGGCGGCAGCCTGCAAGAACACCACGATGACTTGGCCCCGCTGTTCCTGAACAATCTCAACTCGCTGGCTGAGGCGGAGAAACTGTTTGACGAGCTGACGCAGGAGAAACTACAGGTGAGCAGCTCAACACTTGTCAGCTGGGAACCTTAATAATTTTAGCCGACAGGAATGATTTCATAAGAGGTTGTTTGCGGCGGCACACATGTTGGGGTCAAAGAGGTTTTTACACCTCACATGCCTGATGGGAATCACACTGATCACCGTCTAAACTCTTACATAACACCAACTACAATGTTTCTATTTTTGGACCGTAAACATCCATAAAGGACCCGCGGGCGTCCACTGACCTTCACACATGGACAAACTGCATTAGGTTGTTGGATAATGCAATGACTCTGATGGAACCAGTTCTGGCAGACAGGTTCAGTTGGAGTCATCAGATGATGACTTTGGTAATGAATGAGTGTGTTTGTCTCTGTCTGTCCTGCACAGATTGAAGCAGCTTTGAGCAGGATACCACTGACAGGAGGCAGAGCAAGTCTCCAGACCAGGTCAAATCAGGTTAGACCATCATTTAATAATATTTTACAATCATCCGCCTCATGAATACCTCTGTCCTTGTATCTTTAGTTTAACACCTTCAATTTTACTTTTATCATTTCACAGCATTTTTTTTCTGAGCCTGATAATTTTTTTTTTTTGGTTTTTATGAAGACAAAGTATTCCTACATGCACAGTTAGAGGGATGAAGCAGCAAAAATTATACATTCCAAATGTCATAGATGAATAATAGATCTGATACTCTGAATAAAAACTTTGTCAAAGCTTTAAAAAGTAATTATCTGCTAATAAATACTTGTAAAGGTTGATTAAACTTTAAAGAAGCCGTTCTGCAGGTCTTCTGAATTTTGTTTAAGAGTTATTCTTTTAGAGGTAATAACATTATTCCCTCTGCACTCTGCTCCTCAGCTGGCCTTGGAGAATAATCTGGAACGACTCAATCGACAGCTCGGATCCATTCGCATGATTCTGAAGCGGTTCCACGTCCTCCCCTCCTCAGCCAACATTTAGCATCTTGTCTTTTTAACGGGACAGTGAAGATGGTCCGACTGAGCGTTTGTGTTTAATACACACACAACACTGATTGTACACACATTCATTCCCTGTGCCATAACCTGAGGGCTGTAGAGTCACTCCACGCCATCACTTTTTTTACCTTTGAAATATGAAAAAAAAAACTCTGGGATATTTTTATATGTGGAAAATATTTACATATTCTATTTTAACAATGCAGAACTTTTTAAGGTGGATTACTTTTTTTAGTTCCACAGAAATATCATTATGTGGAATACATTTGCCACATTTAGATGATGGTTTTTAACTCGGTGCGTGGTGTAAACACTTTCCAGAACAGAAATTAGAACAACACCGCTATTTCTGCCTGAATATTTGTTTACTGTGTCCATTGTGTTTTTATATTCTTAGCAGGAGTGTCAAACTCAAATTCAAAACTTGAGGGCAATTCATGTTTTTCCTCTTCTCTACCCATGTGTAATGTAGAATTTCATCAAATGGAAACATACTTTTTTTTGTTTTGTGTAAGAATTTAATCTAAAACATCTGAAGCTTAATAGTATGAAATTAAATTTGAAATAGAACACACATTGGAAGTATCTGTTTCTTTACAGTTCCTCTTTAATGTAAATCTTTTTTTTCTCTCGCTACCACATCAAAAGTATGCGCTATAACACAACTTATACACTGCTAATACTACAAGTTTTGCCAGTATACAAGGGTTATATGGCAACCCAACTTTAGTACAATTTTTCACATTTGATACAATTTCATGGGCTAAATATTAATACACTGCAGGTCAGTTTTGAGTTTGACACCTGTGCTTTAAAGCTTGTTTTGCTGCGTTACAGTTTTTTTTTATTTCCTTTGGACCAAAATCTTTATGTGAAGGAAATATTTGTTTACTTGAAGCAAGTTGCCTTTTTTTTTTTAAACATTTCACCTGTATTATTATACGTTTCTGTATTATTGTTTTGCTGCATATTTTTTAAATTTTTTAATCAGCCTAATCAAAGTCCACATTTATAGCAAAGACACGTGCACACGTATACACTTGTGCATGAACTTTACTGGAATTGTAATGTTGTTGTTGCACAATAAAACTTTTTTTTTATTAAAACATGCGCTTTCCTGGTATGTTGGTATGTTATAAATACAAAATGCTGTCTTGGTTTTTAGTTTGCTGCTCTATTGTATGTTTTTTTACATGGCCTTTTTGTATTTTACAAACTTTAATATTGTTTATTGTCATTATTATTATAATTGTTTATATTGTCATTTGTGAGCTATTTTTTTCAGTCCACACTGACATGATGGAGATACAAACGGATTGATGAGCTTAGTCTTTGGTACTTCCGGCTTAGTCCATGCTCAACACCAAGTGCTGCCTTTGTCCTCTAACTATACTTAGGTATATTTTCAGTGAACTTAATGCAGGAATAGAAGCTGAACCTGGTGGAGCTGTCTTGTAAGTAAAAACCTTTATGATCCACTGAAAGGAACAGCAACAATAAAACAGAGATACCAGTAAGAAGAATTCTTGTACGCTTATGGCTGTCACTTCTTAAAGGAGTCATGTGCAAAGCTTTTGATTTGCGGGCCACGATTGGTCCTAAAATGGGACTGGTGGCGAAGTCAAGAGCAGAAAGATGGATTCATTGCATGGAAAAGTCATGTATAAAACCTAAAAAAAATTAATATGATGTATGTCATCTACTGAGAAAATACAGGCATTGCAGGGAATAAGGCAGAATTATTTAATTTGGAAAATGTTGGCAGGCTGAATGAAAATGGGCTGCATTCGGTGCCAGCGCCTTTGTTTTAACATGCCTGTCCTGAAGGCATCAAACAATACTGAAAACTCAGGAGAAAAACAGGAGACTGTTGGAAAATGCATACAGGTGAGTATGAATTTTATTTAAGATTAAAGTTCTTTTTTGTCATAGTGATCCACACCACAGCACACAATGAAATGTGATCTCTGCATTTGACCCATTACCAAAGTGAACAGTGGGCAACTTTGAGCGCCCAGGGACGATACCATGCTCAGGGCACCCTAGCAGTAACTTGACGGTAGGGGGATTTGAACCGGGGACCTTGCAGACCCATGTCCGCTTCCTTAACCGCTAGGCCACCAACTGCCACCAAAACTTTTACATAGCCAGGGTGCATCCAGATTTGAACTGAAAACCTCCTGATCTGCAGTCAAATGCTCTACCACTGAGCCATACCCCCTTATGATAATTAGAAATCTTTGCTGAATAACTTAAGTCAATTACTAAATCACAGGATTTTGCATGTGTTTGACCCACCATGACTATGGTAATGGGGATCACAGTGGAGTTAATAATGTGACTAATATAATGACACCACACTGGTTGACTCATTGCATGCTTATTATCTGTGTTGTTGCTTTTTTTTCTTCAGAAAAAATAGTTTCATGTCCATGTGGTCACAACACATGTGTCTTGCTGTTATTGCTCGTAAATCCATGTCACTGCTCTCCTACCGCAGTAAGGTCACAGTGTCAGGCTCTGGGAGGTGGACACTGCCGAAAATCGTTCTTCACAAGTGGAATTTCGCATACATACCGCAGTTGCCAGTTCACCACTAGGAGGCAGTGTTCTCTGTGGGTTGTCCAGTAAAGGTGGCGGGGTGGGTGGGAGGAGACAACCTGGATTCGTCTTCATCAGTCTCAGTCCCCACTCATGCTCACAGCTCTCACTCAGGACGTCCGTGTTTTGGTTGAATCCCCGGTGTCTACGGGACGGAAGGCGGAAATGCAGCCGAGAGATGGGTGCAGCATGCGGGGAGAAGTGAACTGGGAGCATCGCTGAATGAAAACATCATCACCATCAGAAGACAGCAGCACGGTAGCAGCAGTAGTGGTGCTGTAACCTCACCTTCTTCCACTGTCATCGCTGAAGAACACCCCGCTCTGAGCCGCAGGTGGGTCTCTGCTTATTATCCCCATTATCATATATTCTTTGTCGAAGTAGTTTTTTGCAATAGAAATGCATTTGCAATATATCAACGTACCATCAATCCACATACATATATTGTATATATATGTCAACGTACACATGTATGTGTACGTTGACGTTGTGTTTATGCAAACAGCTGATAGCACAAAGAAATGCATATATACACAAAATATTTTTTTCCAGCACATATGGTAGAAGCATCCTGTGTTTACACACTACTGAATACACATCTGCACACAAACATGTGCACCATAACACTCATCTTTAATTGTTTTAAGATGATTTAACAGCTAATATTGTTTTTTATTCATTAATTCCAATCCATTCAGTGTTAACACAGCCATCTGTCTTCAGCACAGACAGTGCACGGACCTGATTGATTGGTTGATTATGAGAATAATCTTTAAACCCTTATGTGTGACTGGAATTGTTGGTGAGCTGTGAGTTGTTCCTGGATGTTGGTGGTGTTGGTCAGCCACAGCAGTAATGCTCCATCTGTCTGAGGGTGTGGGTCCTAACTCCATCCCTACTGAGATGGATCTGTTCTTTATATGAAGTTGCCTGTTCTGAGACTGACTGTTATGGTTTAAATCTAATGTTTTAAGACATAAAGGAAAGGAAAAAGAGAGATTATTAGGGTTTTACATTTTTTTTTATTTTCCCATTCTACGGTACAGGTCGCTGAAGGAAGAGGTTTAGTTCAGATCAGTCTGTCTTCAGAATAGTATTAACGTCTGTCCACCAATTTAGGATTCACGCCTGTCTCTCTTCTGTCTCTGTCTGTCTTCATCTCCCCAGCATCAGATGAGAGCCACGGTCAATGTATGGTGGCTGTACGGTCAGTAAAATAGGTGTAAATCCCAATGAATGGGACGGTGCCTAAAGCATCTGTGCATCAACAGAGTACTGTACAGTAGAAATGTCCCATATTATCTGATTGAACTATTTATATCAACTGATACAGATATATGCAGTGTTTACCCCAACACTGAGGTAGACGTCTCAGGAACCTATGTGTGATTCCAGCAAATATGGTTCTGTGTTATCGGAAGAGGACCCACTAAAATCATACCGATAAGGCGTGTTTTACAGGAATAAGTCCGGAATACAGATATCAGGCGTCCATTGAATGGAATTATTGCAGATAATTGACCAGATATTTATCTTTTAGGCTGATAAATCTTTTTATTGCTCTATTTCAGTTTGGAGTCTCCTCCGCAAACGCTGTCACAGCTCGAACATTTAACCTTGTGTTGCATCAGTGTCCTTTCAACTACATTCAATAGCTGTTCAGTAACTGATGACACTCATTTCTAAACCCTTTGTGAGTGGGATTCTCATTTCACAAATACACACCACTAATACACACCTCTTCAGATGTCGATTTGGGAACACCTCATTTAGAGAGAGACGAGCCGCAGACCGAGGAACAGAAGAGTTATTATTGCAGGGAGAAAAAAAAAAACAATGTAAAATGTCAGTGTATAATGAAAGACCAGAAAAGTGTTTCTAATCAGTGGGTGAAATGTTCAGACATTACATGGTAATAATATCTAAGCCTGGTGTCATTTAGTTAATGCAGACATGAGCAAACTAAGGCCCGGGGGCCAGATGCGGCCCATTCAGCTTTGTAATCTGGCCCGCCAAACTTCTTCAAATAAGTCACTTGCGATACAAGCGTATGCTGAATATAATGTAATGTGATTTTATTTCTGCCTTTGTTTTCCTATAGATTCCCAGAAAAAAATGCTTAAAGTGTCCTAGCATTTTGGATTTCATGCACGGCTCCTAGAGTGGCCCGCAGCCCAGTTTTAGGAACGATTGTTGACCAAAATAATTGCCCACCCCTGAGTTAGAGAATTTTGGAGGAGATGTTGTGAGTAAAAGGTTAAAAAAGTAGAAAAAAATGCAAGCAAGGTGTGGGTTGGAAGGAGGGAGAGGCCAATCTCTATTTATCTATCTATCTATCTATCTATCTATCTATCTATCTATCTATCTATCTATCTATCTATCTATCTATCTATCTATCTATCTATCTACCTACCTATCCATCCATCCATCCATCCATCCATCCATCCATCCATCCAGGTATATGTATATATAGACTTATATACATACTCTATACATAGATTTTATATATAGATTTATATATAGACTATATACTTTGTTCTAAATAATAACTACTTCTGATTGGCCAGTTTGACATAAATCATAGGACTATGTATATTTGCTGCCAACGCTCCACACACCTCAACCACCACCCAGATCATGCTGCACCGTACCAGCCCCTCACGAACCTCCCTCCAGGTGGTGAGCCCACGGGAAGGAACCAACCTTGTGATTTAAAAAACAATTTTCTCCATGATTTGTAACCACCCCTGTTCCAGCAGGTGGTGCCCTAGATGCCACTTGGTCAATGTCTCTGTTTTCTCTCAGCTGTATTGATTTTTGTGTTTCTGTCTGTTCTTCTTCTTCTAAATCAGTCACCAAGACATAACAACAGATTCACATGACATGCCTTGTCATATGATGTTTGTGCTGCCGTCGATGTCTATTTGAAGACATCGAAAACAACACAGGAATCTGTGTCTGTGATCCTCACCTTGATTTATTTAGGAGGACAGACTAACAGTGGAACTTTCTAGGAAGCACACTTGAAACCTGGGAAGCATTTATCTGTGTGACTGTCACCAGGGCGCTTTAAATAATCCTCCAAAGGTCTCTGTGCAGTCGACTGTAAGAACCGTTGATTTTAGCGCCTGTAGATTTTTCTAAGTGTTTCGTGGATGAGGGCGAAGTGAGAAATAAATTCTCCAGAAATGTGAGAAAAGGAACTGCAGCTTCTAAAAGACTAATGTCTGATGTCACCAGTCTTTGACAGCGTTGGGAGCTCTGTGAAGCAGCACTGCAGTGGTTCATCACCTCAACACACACAAGCACATTTGGCTTATGGTCGTGTGTGTTGGGCTGGTGGTATGGTGGGGAGGCTATGGTGTATTTAAAGGACAACTGGCATCATGTGAACTGGCATATTCATTTATAAAGTATTGATTAGTTTTTATCATCTGTGTATATTCAATTTCCCCAATACATATATTTGTCTTTGTATATTTTATTTTTTATAACGATTCATAATTATTTTCAACTTGAACTATAATATAATCTAATATAATATATAATTATTTGTCAGATGGATTATATTTTTCTCTTCATTTCCATTCATTTATCTATTCGCCCATCCATCTTTTTATCCATCCAAACCTACTTCCATCCATCCATCAATCTATTTATCAATGAATCCATCCATACGTATCATCCATCCATCTCTATCTCTCTACACCAGGGATCTCAAACGTGCGGCACGTGGGCCCTTGGCGGCCCGTGGCACGAAATTCTGCGGCCCCAACCTTGATGTGGAAGTTGAATTTATAATAATATTTTATAGATTTGTTCTCCACATTCTATGGTAAATCCTATAGTTCTCAAAACCTTGATCCACAGTCTCCTTCTGGTCCAGTGTTGTATTACACAGATTTTTTTATACATTTTTTCTTTTGTATTGAACACTGAAAGCTGACGCGGACCTTCAGAAAAAATATTGTGTGAGTGGTGGCCCTCAACTTATTTGAGTTTGAGACTCCTGCTATACACTAAATATTTGGCCAAACCAAGATTAATAATTAATAATTCTGACATAACTCATTGTTGCTCCGATGGGGGCTGGGGGGAAAGAAACATCCAATCCTGTTAGGATTTCTTCTGTCAGAATATATCATGCTGCGTGAAATAGTAACTCATCAAGGACTCGTGGGTTTATTATCAGTAGATGGAGGCCGTTCATACGCCAGGTAGATATCAGCCATTGTTTCCTCATCGTGCAACTGCTTCTATTTCCTCCTCCTGCAGCATCATTTGTGATTTTAATGTTTGTTTGTTGTGGAGAGAAAAGAGACGCAGCCTGACAGGATCTGATTATCGGGCCAAAATGATTATGTTTGCTTTAATGAATGCTGTTAGGAAGTAGCCACTGCAGAAAGAATGAGTCATAGTATTGATTGCCTGCCCCTCCTCTGCTTGTTTCCCCTCTCTCCCTCCATCCATCCATCATTTGCTTTCCTTCCCCGCATCTCGGTCCTTAAAATTCCCATTTTGTGCACATGCCAGACTGGCCTCCCCTCTCCTCCAGAGGAAAGACTGGCACGATTTATAGAGAATTCGCATTCAGCCCAAAACCAGGGCTCACATACCGACGACAACGTGACTTGTTCTGCCCTACTGTCTGCTAGAGAGCGGAAGGGGGAGGAGCAGGGGGAGGAGAGGGCCGGGTTGCAGTGGTGGTGGTGGTGGTGGTGATAATGGTGGTAGTGGGGGTCTTGTCACGAGATGCCACGTCACTGCCCTGTAAAAGCTATTTTTAGCACCGTAAACAGAGGAATTCCAGCCCACTGATCATGGAGTCGGAGTGAGGCTGAGTTTATGGAGGAGAGCAGAGAAGATCAGAGGGGAGGAAAGGAAATGAGAGGTGAGGAAAGGAAAGGAAAGGAGAGGAGAGCAGAGGAGAGACGAGCCTGGATCTGAATGAACTAGGCTTCTGTTGGACCCCGTCTGTCTCTCAGCCCAACACCGCACATGTGTTAAGTCTGGTGTGTAGAATAAACCTAGGTTAAAAATAGCCAGTAATTACATCTCAGTAGTTATTTCTTCATGATAGATAGATAGATAGATAGATAGATAGATAGATAGATAGATAGATAGATAGGGAGATAGATAGATAGATAGATAGATTAGATGCAGTGCAGCACCAAACAAGACTTAGATACAATAAGTACAATTAAGGCCAATACAATAGAATGTAATAACTTGTAATATATGTAATAATTAATTTATCTTCTTATCTGCATTTATATTTGGAGCGTGTCGAACAAAAATCTGTCTCTGTATTTAAGGTTTAATATTTACTTTTGTGTTTGTTTTTATATTTATGTATAATAATAACTATATTATATATATCAGTTACTGGTGCAGTTCATTAGTTCAGTAAAAAAAAAAATTCCACACTCAAATATGTCATTCACAGTATATCCATTCCTACACGTACTGTAGTACTGTATGTACTGTATAAGAGACGGGTCATGTGAGACAAGGGTTGTGTTACAGTGGACGTGAGGTCAGTTGTGAAAAGCTGTGAGAGTTCACTTTAACCCTGTCTGTTGTGCCTTGTCTGTGCACTTGCTCTAATTAACAGACTGATAGCTTTGCTCGGCTGCACCCAGCCCCATGTTTCCTTATTAAATATTAACACACGCACACACACATATATATATATATACAGTGTATTCAGGAGCAGGGATTAAACAGAGCAGCCACTCACTTGATACCCAGAACATCACGGTTAATTAAAAGTAAACTCAACCGTTCTCTTCTGTAGGGAAACAGACTCACTGTTTGCAGCCATCGTTAATGGAGAAGTTAAGGTGCTAATGTATGATGTTCTAGCAAACTCCTTGTCATTGTGACATTGTGATTCACACCACTGCACACGACTGAATGTTACCTCTGCATTAGCCCATCACCCATGTGAACAGTGGGCAGCTTTGAGCGCCCGGAGAGCAGTGAGTAAGGGAGGGTGCCATGCTCAGTGGACCTCTGGCAGCTGGTGGAGTCAAGCCTAACACCCTCCAGACCTAAGTCCTGTTGCATAACCGCTAAGCCACCTGACATAGACTGTATGCACCAAATGCAGTGTTTTCCAACTTGTTTGGGATCACAACAATTATATATCATCAGGTTATACCACCTAACAAAAATCTATCAAAAGTGATGTATAATAATCTTCTAGTTTAAATGACATCATAGTTGACTGAAGTCTCAACATGTTTAGTTGAAAACAATGCTGATAGACTGGCAGGAATTGAAGAAAGACACTAACTCCGTTTTCTCATTCAATTCGGAATCGAATACCGAAGTAGTTAATTTGGGATTCCATCCCGTATTAACTAATCCGCATTCGATTCACTTTGCATTCACATTCAGTTTAATTTGGTATTTGCTGCACATTCGATATCCGCTTTGCATTCACACACAATAAGGGAGCAATTGCGCATTAGTCTAACCATATTTAAATGGTCCAGTTTCAATTTGATCACGTGGTTATTTAACGAAATCTCGTTGATATACGGGTGCTGTTGTGTTCACACACATGCGGAGAGCGACAACCGTTTTACTTTTTATTGCTTTACACCCGTATTAGTTAATTCGGTATCGGAACCCCCAACTAGGGGTTGGATTAGTTAATGCGCATTGGTTGAGGAGCGAATGCGCGTTAGTTTGTAATGTGAACGACACTGGCTTCGTGTTGCAGCGAATACCGTATTAAGTGCCAATGTGAAAACGGTATATGATTTTCTTCAACAACTCTGATTATCTTTTTTTTTAGTTTTGGTTTCTTAACCATCTGCTGCCACCTCGCAGAAAAGTTGAACAACTGTTAATAAAAAATGATGCAATTTCGTAGCCTCTCTACGCTGACCCAACTCACAGCTAGTTCTAAAATATTCCATCAGACATTTAAATATCCATATATAAATATATATGAATATTTATACACACATATATTTGCGTGTGTATATAGCTTTAATTTCATTGATTTTAGTGAGGTGGAGGAAAGGCCTGATTCCAAATAGTGTCACTCGCACCCCCTCTCTGGCCCACACTGGCCATGAGGTACTCTGGTCTGGAGTTGGGCCAGACAGTAATGGTATTAGGTTGAAGAGTGAAACTTTGTCTCTGGGTCCTCCACTCTCTCATCTCATTTACCATCATCCTCTTCCTTTGATCTGGTCCTTTACAGTAACTTTTATTTAAAATCTTCTGTGACCGCATGGTGTCCACTTTTTTTTTTTTTTTTTTTAGCAATTGCTTTTGAGTTAGAGGGCTTTTAGTTGAAGTACACTCCCCATGGGCATCGGAGCACTTAGAGGGATAAAATGGAAAAGTGGAAAATGATATCAACTCTTAGTAACTTAACATTGATATAAATGGATGGGTTTGTTAACATAAGGTAGAACCACTCTACTACTGTGAGAAAACTGAGCAACAAACAAAGCTAAACAAAGCAAAACAAAAGAGCAAACAAAGCCAAAAACTATGGTCATTTTGGAAACTAATATAGAACGGGAAATGGGGCAGTGGTGGTTTGGCTTGGAGGTTCTAATCCACCAGAAGCCACTGAGATACTCTGAGCATAGCACCTTCCCGAACCACATAACTCCACAGGAAGGCAGTCATCCAGACCACTGATCCTGCGACTAGGTATCGGATAAGGTTATAAAGATGAATGAATGAATGACTGTTTGCATCTTTTTCATCAACCATAGGTTTTGTGCAAGATTATGGATGAGCCATCGTATCTTTGTTGCACACTGGAGTGATGCAGACAATGTAAGACTTTCCAAAATCCAACCTAAATAGATTATATCAATATGGCCATATTAGGTTTCATAGAGTAGACATTATCATGTCTGTCTTAAACTCTAAAGGTCCCTGAGTTTAGTCTCGACAGGAATGTTGCCGTTGCGTTGCTACTGTGAATTTCCTCACATGTTATTTGGGCTTAAATAACTCCCGTCTGGACCAGGGTAGAGCAGAAACAGTTAAATCTGTGTTTAGACTTGTGCATCCACCGATGTCTGACTGATGTTGGCTCAGAGATTGATGAAATCCGTGAGTAGTCGTGAGCTGATCAACCCTCCCTTCCACGACGGCCATTATTTACCACAGCGCAGGGACACAGAGCGATTTGAGGAGCATCACACCCTAACCCCTGCGCACATCCTACGTCACTGATGTCTTGCTGCGTGCTGCACCCACCCCTCACCCAGGCAGACCATCCCCCCGTGTGCCCCCTCACCACCACCACCACCACCAACTCCCCGAGCTAATAATAGCTCCTCACCCTTCCACCACATCAGGGCGTGTTTCCTCTTATTAACTGCTCGTGCACCTTCTTATGTTTATTTATGGGTTGACAGCATCATATGAGCAGAGCGTGAATGCAAATGGCATTTGTGTATGGGGGAGTTAGCCTAGGACTATGTGGTATTTATGACTGTGACATTGTGGATGACATGCATTCTGGCTTTGTGCTCTGCATACGTGTCTGTGCTTCATAAAGACAAACATCAGCACGGCGTCAGCTGCTCCGTGAACCTCATAAAGACCTTTCTCATTTCCAGGGAGGAAAGTGTCACTGGAAATGGACTGCAGAGCAGCAACGACATCATGTGTCTGTGGTTCTGAAATCACCTCAAAAATATCTGCTGTCAGCTGAACCGCCCGGGGACCAGTGCTCAGGTCTCATGTAAGTGAAAAACATAAGTACTACAGAAATACTTCATTTTTACTGCACGGTGGATTGAGAGTCTGCTTCCTTAACCGCGAGGCTCATATAAATTAATAACTTCCCTGGGCCATTGTTTGCTGATGTCTGATTTATGTCAACACAATAACACCTACTGATTTGGAGAGAACATGTTCTCCTCTCATCTGGTAGCTTTTTGATGTATGTGTTTTCTAGCTCTCTGGCCAGTCCAGGGTTCACCTTCTGGGCAAGGTCCAATCCCAGTTAGGAGAGTTGGCTCCCTCCAGTGGGCTCACAATCTGGAGGAAAAAAATTCATGGAACAGCAAAGTGTGATTTGGGTGGAGGCTTATGCCTCTGTGACATGGTCACCTAGAAGGGGACAAGGATGGATGGACAAGAACAATCCTTAAGTCTCAAAGACAATTTGATGCATTTAATCTATGTTGCATTTACTGGCTTCAGCAAAAATATCAGTCAAAGTTGTAATAAAGGGCTGGTTTAACTCAAATTCACACTGGGACAAAATTGCAGGGTAAACTGCTTAATATTATAAACACAAATAACATTTGAAATAAACCCCACATCAGTGGTTTTATGTCTCTCTAGTCTTTTGGGAGGTCGGCAGTAGTGACCTAGTGGTTAAGGAAGGGGGCGTTGGTCGTCAGTGCCTCAGATTCGAATCCACCAGCTGCCAGGTTGCCACTGAGGTGCTCTGATCGTAGCACTGTTCTGACCCACATAAGTTCTTGTGGACTCACCACCCACAGGAAGGCTCACAGTATGGCATAATGTGATTTGGGTGGTGCTAGCTGCCCCTGCGACCTAGCAACGGACAAGCAAAAGACGATGAATGAATGATTGAATGAATAGTCTTTTGAGTTCTTTTTTATTATCTTTCTTTTTTCAATCCAACAACAGTGAATATATTGCTAATCCTCTAAATCCTGCCCGTATATAAGCCAGTCATTATGATAGAGGGCTAACTCTAAAATGCATTTAATATGATCTCACTGGCCAAATACAATTATACTTGGGCCAGTTTTGGCCTGCGGGCCTGAGGTTTGGCACTTGTGTCAAAAGGAATGACATCAGCCTTTATCTTCTACCAGGGTTTGTTGGGCCGTAGTACAGAGTCTAGTGGACTGCAGCTGGCCCACGCCCTTTATTTTGCTACCGAGGACTGTTTGACTCTCTGTGTATCTGAACTGGAAGTAAAAAAAACGTGGTGAAAAAAATACTTTGTAAATCAAACAGGAAAACCCATTGAACCAATGACTTCCTGTTTGAAGTGCATCAACAACACTGCCTCAGCTGAATTACACAAGTGTCGGCCTCATCGGTGACATCTACAGGGTGAGGAAGAGCAGGAGAGGTCTGGGGAGGAAAGAGGTGTTTGATACCATCTCAAATTAACAGTCGTCATTGCGGCACATGTTCACGGAGGGCGGGACGGCGGTGTTAGAAGAGCAGGGGTTGATTCTGTTAGAGTGTGCTCTGCCGATGCTCAGATTAAGAGTGTGTCTACGTGTGTGTTTGTTCATGCCGGTGAAGTTCCTGTCATCAAGTTATCTCATCGTTACATGTCTGCGGCTGGGAGATAAAGGCAGGAACCGTGAGGGAGCAGAGAGCGTAGCCCTGTGAACAGATGGAGACTCTCATTCTCATTCTGAGCCTCATCCACCCGGTGTAGCTGTTAGAGCACCGAGGTACAGGTGCAGGTGCATAGCTAACGTCATCCTTACAGCTGACAGGCCGAAAAAAAGTCATGTGCTGTTACACAGAGAGAGATGTTTTAACCGCAAACCCGCAGTGACGTGAGACCCAGAGATAAACATCGGTATTAGTCACAATCAGTCACTGTGTGTGATCTTGAAACAGAAGTAAAACGTAAAGGTCCAACTGCAGCATTCATGATCATTTTTTTTCTCACTTCTCATTGTTTGCATTTGTAACACCAACATTTGCATGGAGCAAAAATACTACACATGTACGGTACTCAAACAGACATGCATCTAAACATGCAAAAAGCAAATTGTATCTAGGGATAACTCTGTAAACTGGCCCAAATGTATTACAAATTATTATCATTATACTATTTTTTTTAAACTATAATACCTGTATTTGTCCAACAGAGCAGTGGTTCTCAACAGGCGGGTCCCGACCCAAAAGTGGGTTGTGGATTCGTTCTAAATGGGTTGCGAACAGCTGGTCAAAAAATCAGCTGAATACTGTGAATCTGCTGTTGAGCACGTGTTTCATTTTAGAAAATCTCTTATTTTGAAAGGCACAGTGTGCTGTAAAAAATGATTATGTTAAAAGAAGTGATTTTTCAAAGGCTTTTTTTAAAAATTTGCCTGGTATGAATTCTATCAGAGTGGGTCGCAACTTAATGACCACAGGAAAATGTGGACCCCAGAGTGAGACCAGTTTGAGAACCAGTAAATGCAATAGAGCATTTTAGCATAATAGCCTTTATTACATGACTTTTACATTTATTTTTTATACAAAAAATTGTGGCCTGTGAGTCAAAAGGTTTGACCACCTGTGATCCAGCAGGTACCCAGGACTGTAGAACAACACCAGGGTTAAACAGTGGTCCCCAACCACTGAACTGGTACTGGTCTATAGGTCAAGTGATACCAGGCCGTTTGATTCATTTTGTGCTCCTGAATAATATTTTATTTTGGAAAATGAATGCATTCTCTCTGCAGGCATCTGTCTGCTTGACCCAGTCACAAAATCAAACTTTGGAAAGTTTTTAAGCTCAGGGTAAAAGAGTCAGTGAGGAGAGAGAAAAAGTCCTCAAAGAAAAATAAAGGTCAATTTAGCAGACTATTCCAGGAGTCATACTGAAATATGGATTCATTGCGACAGGTTGATTCCACGCACCAGCGCTGCGCAGCGTAATATGCAGTTGAGCGGCTCTCTGATGAAGCGATGAAGCCTTCAGAACTGCTTCACTTGGAGACCAGGAGCTCCGGGTTGCATACACAGTGGCTTGATGTTTGTTAATATATTTAGGAAAACTGTTAATTCATTTGATTTAAATATATCTATTTCCTCACCTTAAAAAACACTTTTGAAAAAAATTGTGAAAATATGGTTGGGAAGCTGTCCTTAAAGATATAAAAAAATACATTTCTATACCTATGTACTCAATCAAATTAATAATAATTTTAAATCTCTGTATGTCGGTTTTTATGGCCTTAGATTAAATATTATTACCAAATAATAAGAAAAGACAAAGTGTAATCTAGTAATTAAATCAAATGTAACAAAAGTTAGTTACAATAAAAGAAGATTATCAATCAAAACAGGATAAAATAAATGAATAACAACAATCAACTGTCTGTTGTTGACCGACTAAAGCTCTAATGTAAATGTAAAGACAGTTCGTCTGGTGGGCTGGACACTGTAAGAATCTATGTCACAACAAACTCCACCAATCAGGACGAGGCCTCATGGATCTCCATGGTAACAGAGCCTCCTCTCCTGCTTAGGTGGAGACACTGTGAGAGGGGAGGAGGAGGTAGATGGGGGAAGTAGAAGAGGAAGGCAGGAAGACAGGGGCAGAATCGATACCCTCTCCAATTTCACACAGAGAGGCTGGTTTCCAATCTGTGGTTTTGGGGGGCGGGGGGAGTGGGAGTCGTGTGGATGGGCTGACCGCAGAGAGGGGAGAGGGCAGGAGTAGAAGGATGCCCTGGATGGATGACTGTGTGGAAGCAGGACCTGGACGTCAGGGTGGCTGCCCTCCTGTGGCTCCTTCTTCTTACTGTAGGTAAACACCTCCGCCTCCGCCGCTGCTGCGTCTACTGCTGCTCCTTGGTTAAACAGTTACAGTCCATGTTTGTCCTGCTTCCCGTCTCTGACCTCTCAACAAACATAGGTAAATGAGACGAGTCCACTATGGGTCACAAACTGGTAGACAGGGACACACTGACACCTCTGGGCCAGGCTGTGAACAGGAGGAGGTGGAGGGTGAATTTTAGGACAGATACTTTCTATTTGTTTGTCATTGTGAAAAGGTTGGTGCTGCGCTGTGTGATGTCACTGCAGAGGAGCAGTCCAGAGTCGGGGGCGTGAACGGAATAGCAAAGAAAATATATGTCAACTTTAAATTATTGTTATTGGTGTGGAACTCCAGGGTTGACCTCCTGGTCAGGACTGAATCCTTATTAGGGAGGTTGGTTCCTACCAGTGGACACAACACCTGGAGGAAGGTTCATGAGGATTCAAGCTAAGATGAATGGACGGATGGACGGATGGACATTATTGTGTTTAGGTGTGTGACATTGTTTTAACATGTACAGTAAATGGTAAAACTGCTGTGGAGAGACCACAGGTCTTTACTGTAATCTGATGTAATCCATCATATCTGGCACAGTGTAAATTATTGTGTCTTTAAGAAATCAACCAACTCAGTTGTATATTTTAATCTCTGATCAACAATCCTTTTTTGTTCTTTTGCTTCTCTACTTTGGCGAAAACAGAGTGAGATTAAATTGAGATTTCAAATATATTGGTAAAAAATTCTACTTTACTTTTTGTTGTAATGTAAACTCAATGTAACATCAGCGTATTACTGTATCCCAAAATACCTAGCATACATACATCATATACATTTAGAAGTATGTTATATGCTAAAATATATATATATATATATTCTGTTTTTTAAGCTACAATACAATAGTCTCAATATATGTAGATTTAAAATAAGATGTAAAACAAGGTCGAAAGAAACAATGGAGAATCAGTTGTTCTTGTACAGCAGGGGTCTCAAACTCACGGTCCGTGGGCCATTTGCGGCCCGTGGAACGATATTTTGCGGCCCCGATCTTAATGTGAAAGTTCAATTGATATATGTTTTTCAAATTTATATTTAGAACTCTTTGAGTATCCTTCAGGAATTTATGCCTCTCCATTTAACCCAGCGCCGTAGTGAGCAGACAGCTAGCTGAACCAGTGCCCAAGGAGCAGTTTGTGGAGACGTGGGGAACTTAGCGGAAAGGGGAGTCGAGCCTTGTGGACCCAAACCTTCTTTAACCATTCGGCCGCAATAAAATAATAATATTTTATAGATTTGTTCTCCACATTTTATGGTAAATCCTATAGTTCTCAAAACCCTGATCCACAGACTCCTTCTGGTTGAGTGGGGTATTACACTGAACCACAGACTAAGATACGTATAAACTTACATTTTATTGTGTTATAATGATATTTTCACTCCTGTTCAGAACCTTTTCAATCACCTTCTGAGATTTTTGTTCTGCTTGTCTTTCTGTAACAATTTCCTGGATAATATAGATATTATTTATGAACCTCAGAGCCATGACGGTTAATGACGTTACTTCAGACTCATGTTCTTAAATTAGACCTGCTCCATCATGAAGCTAATCCTTGGTTACATATCAGGACATGTGGTTCTTGACATTTAGGTTTTAATTAGTTTTGGCTCTGTTTGTCCCTTTACAGTCTGCACAGGAAAATAAACTGTGCAGTGAGTTTGCAGGATTAAAAACGTACTCGATAAAAGACGTCCCTCTCTTCAGGCCCTGAACAGACGTCGTAAAAATTAAAATACTTTGATCGCAGTGTTTCTAATGCATCGATGTCGTGTCTTTTCGTCCAAGCTTTCCATCAATAAACATCGTGACCTCTGAGCTTCGGCTGACAGCAGCTTGACCGAACATGCATAAGATAATCACACCCAGATGGACCGACTGTGAGACACACACACACACACACACAGAAAGACAAATACATACAACAACACCCACACCTCCCACTGTCATGTTAAAACAGCAGCAGACTTACAGCCCCCCCTACTGTAAGCTGCGGAAGATTAAGAAGACATTGTCATGTGACCCCCCTCCTTCGTGCTCGTCCATGTCTGTGTGTTTGATTGGTTTGTCACGCCTCTTTCAGCAGCAGCAGGTGAGTTTACAGCTCGTCCAACTGCATCACAGCAGTCTGAAGAGAGAGACTGTGGACGTTGTTGTGGTCGCACACAAAACAAACTCAGGCTCAGGGCCCCAATCTGGCCCGCAGTGTAATTACATTTGATCAGCGAGATCATATCAAATGTCTACTAAATGTGTACGAGTTGGACTGCCTGTGTATAGGCCCTAAATACAGACAGGGTTTATTATAGATGATAGATAGATAGATAGATGGGCAAACTATGGTCTGGGGGCCAGATGCAGCACGTTGGGCTTTTTACTCTTTCCTCCCAAATTTGGACAGGATCACGAATGAGGTGATTAGAAGGACAACACAGACAGGGAGGCTTGGAGAAAAAGCTAGAGAAGCCAGATTGAGATGGTTTGGACATGTTCAGAGGAGGGACAGTGGATACATTGGTAGAAGAATGATCCTAGAGATGGAGCTACCAGGTAGGAGACAAAGAGGAGATTGTTGGATCCAGTGAGGGAGGACATGGAGGTAGTTGGAGTCAGAGTAGATACAGAGGACAGGGGGAGAGGGAGAATGTTGATTTGTTGTGGTAAATATTTCCCTAAAAAATGGAAGAGCGGAAAGGAAAAGAAGAAGATGGGATCTGACTTATTTATTGATTATAATGTAGATGCATCCAATCGCACCAATTGTTCTCTGCATCAGCCTGTACAAGCCAGAAAAATCTGCATTTGTGTGGGTTTGCAAAATCAGAGCATTAGCAATAGTTTTATTTCCAACAAAAGTGTGTTTTCTTAAAGCTGAAGAAACTGAAGTCAGTGCTGGAAACATGTAAAGTACACAAAAACAAAATCAGGTTAAATGTGATCTGTAATTTGATTGAATCATTTGTCTGTTCACTCTTGTTGACAAGATCCTCAGTGAACTGGATCTAACAATGATGTTATGGTCATTATTGGAACCAGTTTCACCAGTTTTTGAAATCTGAAGGAATTGATTTAGCGCGCAGTAGTGAATTCACAAATCCTTTTTTTTGGTGCAAGGATGACATCCATCCTCACCCAGAACTGACAAGGTTGGATTTAATGGAGTAAAAACATTGTCATCGTACATCCTTTAAAATTGTCTGAAACTTCCTGGGGGGAAGTGAAGGTAACTGTGTGAGTGCACTTCAATACATAGGCTTACGGCCGCTTATGGCTTTGTTGGATTTATCTTCAGCGAGGAGGCCCGGGTTGGATTTAGGTTGTGACGGGATTTCAGAGATGAAGGGAGGTCAGAGGATTACCTTGTAACAGATCTGTAGGAAGGCTGGCCGCGAGGAAACATGCAAGATGTGTTGTCTCAGCCTGGAGGTGGGATGGATGTTTGTATACGCAGCTTTAATCCTCGGTTCAAACATGGCGACTCGAACCTATTTATTCATGCAACCGCAAACGCTCTAAGTCTGTTTTCTCCATCCTCTCTGTTCAGACATTCTGCTCGGGTAGAGGAGCTGAGGGAGAGCAGCGTCCGTCCACAGTGGCAGTCTGAAAACAAACACTAACAAGCACAACCATGCTGATCAAGGAGTATCGCATACCCATGCCCATGAGCGTGGAGGAGTACCGCATCGCTCAGCTCTACATGATCCAGGTAAGAGCAACCAAAGTTCACCATGTTGGTCCAGAGTGAATTACACAGAGGTTGGGAAAGAGTACTTTTTGTGTAAGTAATTGCAGGGTGATGTATGTCTTAGGTCAGGGGGTCAGGGGGATAGGTGACGGTGGGAGAGTTGAGGAGGTTAAGGTGTCACACTGGACCTGAACATGAGGTCATTTGAGAACGATGAAGAGTGGCTGTGGGTCAGGGCCGTCCTGCAGAGCAGATGGTGTTTCATATGGAAGTGGACCATGTTGTTCTAGTGCAGGAGGTTTTTAACATTCAAATGGAAGCAGTGGTTTTTTACATACCCCCAGTATTGATCATAAAAAATTAGGTTTTAATCCAAATATAAAGAAGTCTCATCAGGACAGTGTCTGTCCACTACTGAGTTTTTCTGGTGCCAGTTAGAGAGAAGCGACTTCTCTAAGATATGAACCACTGTATTGTGAAGTCTCTGAAGGATGTGTTTATTCTTTAATTTCTACAAGAAAGATTAAAAATGCATCAACGAAATCAAGCTGCTGACCTCTGGGGAGAATAAGGTATCTTTCTAACGATACGTCGCTAATTTCATTCACAATTGTTAGTGGAAGTTGTTTTTTTGCCACATTACAACTACCGACACAACACCGTCAAAAATGTTGCAAATAATAACAACAACTAACACAACAAAGTTGGACAAAATAAATAATTAAGAATTATATAACGTAACTTTTGAGCAATGCTAAGTTAACAAGGTATTTTAACCAACAAACGGTCGCAAATTGCTGCTTCCAACTGCAATTTCCGCTGCATTTTAACTTGGATCCTGCGGGTAGTAGTGACATCACTAAACACTGCTGTGTGATTGGATGCAAACAAATAAGACTGCTGATTTGCTGCAGACGGGCCCAAAGTAGGCGCTGGACTATGCTCAATAATCCACAGTTTTAAGAATAAAAAGTCAAATTTGAATGCGGTTACGACAATTCACAAATTTTTTTGTGGAATTCGCATATGCGTTTGAAGAAATTTCAAATTTATTTTAATTGACATTTGTGAATTGTTTTATGTGTTTTTATTCTAAAAATACATTTATGACTTCCTCAAAATACACTGTTCAAACTGTTCTCGCTCCATAAAGCACAGGCTGCAGCACGACAGGCACCATTAAATGTGATGTTTCTAGGGACTTGAACCTTGGACCTTCTGCATGAGAGACAGATGTGATAACCGCCACACTATCAAACGTCCTTTTCTGCGTATTGTGCAAACTGACCAACCAATAAAAGCAGGAAGATTTATTTGTTTGACAACTGTCTAGTCCAGTACTTCTCAAATAGAGGTGCGGGCCCTTTGGTGGGCCCTGGTGAAGCACTAGGGGCAATAAGTTGCTTCAAACCACCGCTGTTGATAATAACAAGCCTCCAATCACTAGGTGGCAGCAGCACATACTGTGGTTTTATACAGATAAAACATATACAATACTTATTGTATTATGTATGGGCTAACAGAAAATTACAGGGTTTTTTTTAGTGTAAGACACAGAAACAGCTAAAAATATATGTGGAAAACCATATACACAGTATTTCTACATGAGTTTATATAGTTATTCATATGCACTGAAGTCAAGAGAGGACGTGTGTCCTGGTGGAGCACAGCCTGGAACAACTTCCAGTGACTCTTGAATTGATTCATTAAATGTCCTCAAACAAACTAATGTCCATGGAGACCAGAGAAACCAGATGCCCGAGAATCTGTGACAGATTCTGGCAGAAACAGCTGTTGGTTGTTTGGTTCGACGTTGACGTGTTTTAGTCGCTGAGGGCTTCACTCTGGGCTCCACATGAACTTTTCCACACAGGTATTAGTCAGGTACACAGTAGTCAGAGAGCAGCCAGAAGAAGTAAATGAAAGTAAAATACTGAGTCACCATATATGACTCAGTAGATACCAGCTTATTGACATACAGGTTTTCAAAGTTACGAAAAATTACATTTACAAGGCTTGTTTTTTTTTTATTCCAGGAAACATCTAGTTACAAACTAAGGCCTGTGGGCCGGATGGAGCCCGTTAAGCTCTTTAATGCGGCCCGCCAACCTTGACCAAATTAAATAATTTATTTATATTATCATTATACATTTATAATGATGTTTATGTGCTTCCCCAATAGATGAAATCATATGGCTACCAGAAATGTAGCATTTTAGGATTTTTACATGACCTTTACATGACATTTATGAGTTCAAACAAACTCTCCATCTCTCTGATTTTGTCTTGCCCCGTGTGTCCAATTTTTAGAATTAAGATTAAAGGTAAAATATTTTTTTTTGTCATTGTAACACTGTGATTCACACAACTGCACACAACGAAATGTCACCTCTGCATTTAACCCAGTGCTTCTCAAATAGTGGGGCTGGCCACCCCGAGGAGGGGGCGCGGTGTGATGCTGAGGGGCCGCGTGTGACCTAAACTAATAAACAACGACAGACTAATAAACAATGCTTATAAGGTTAGTCTTGTAAGTTGAACTATACCTCTATCTTTTAGTTTTCTCTATGTTAACAAGGATACAATGTTATGCAGAGGTGTACATAGTCTATAACTATTTTCTAGACAAATGCTATTATTTATAGTTGCGGCGGAGATAGGGTGGTGGTGGGGGCTTGGGGTTGCGAATTATTTTCTTCTTGCTAGGGTTGCTAGTAACAGAAAATAATTGAGAAGCACTGATTTAACCCATCACCAAAGTAAGCAGTGGGCAACTTTGAGCGCCCGGGGACCAGTGAGTGGGGACGATACCATGCTCAGGGCACCTAAGCTGTAACTTAGCAGTAGGGGGACCCACCCCTTCCTTAACCATTTGGCCACCAACTGCCTATTTGGGGATTATAATGGCCGTGAGTCAAAAAGTTTGTCCACTTCTGAGTTACACTCACTATTTTTCCTATTTTTTTAACAGTAATATTATACGGTTTCTTCACGTATATAATTTTTTAGTAATAGTATATTTTGTTTATATGTTTTTTTTTTTATATTTGGGTAGCTATAGAATTTTTATTTTTTCAATAGTATATTCCTGGGAGCAAAAACAGATCAATTGTTATTTTGGTTACATTTAAGCCACTACAGTGTGCGATTTTTTTTTCCGACTGTAGCGTCCAATGGTTGATCAGTTCACATCTCACGATTCCTGTGCTCAGACGGTACGATCAGACACGACACGTCTGACTCCCACAGCTGGAGAAAAGATTTGCCAAATCTAGTGTAATGTAAAGTAATGTAAATAAAGAGGAGGAGGACAAAGAAGAAGTAAATAGCAGAATTTGCGACAAGATGAGAATAACGTTCACCAAACCAAAAACCCATTTTCCTGACTATTCGTTCCATTCTATGTATGGACAAGGAAATGTTTTGGCAGAATTGGTCAGTCTGGTTTGTCAACTCTGCCAAAAATCAGGCCAGATTGCTGTAAAATCGCCAATGACTAATGTTTCCTGGTTAGAATCTACGTTACTAAAATGAAAAAAAAAAATTAATCATTAAAAAATCCTCACCTATACCAGGAAATTGTTTAAAGAAAACCCTTGTAAAGCAAGTTTTTCCAACCTTGCAGCCTTGCACTTGTATTTAATTCCAGCGTTGACCTGACAGAATGAAACACGAGTGTTGTTCGCTGCCAGTTACAAAGTGAAAATGAAAAATGACAGAGGGGGAAAATGAACGGCTGTGTTCGTCCCCCAGCAGCTGGTGATAAGGTTTGATGCATGAGGTTCTGGTGACGAGTGTTCCTGGACCGGGCTGCGGGCAGTTGCACACCACTGCTTTATGCTACCCTTGTGGCGTCTCATTCATTATTCAGGGACGACGCAACCAGGCTGAAATGAGACCCTCGGCTGAGGCAGAGAATTAGAATTCCACAGACGTGGTCCACATAGTCGATGGACAAACTCGCAGCACTTCTCGAATTGGGCACAGACTCTGTTTTCTTTCATTTTTCTCTCATCATCATCATCTTCATCATTCATTCAAGCCTGAACCTGATTTTGCAGGAACATTGATTAGGCTTTTGTACCTTTTTTATTTTTCCTACCGTAAATATTTATTTACAGTATTTACAGTTTATATTTATTTCTGCTTGTATCTTGTACATCTATATTATTTATACATATTATACATTAGATTGAAGTCTGGCTGAAGTGGAAACTGTTATATTTGACACAAATATTTCCTCTGAAATGATTGTAAACTAATTGATTCCATTTTATGCACATCTTTAATCTAATCATATTGGTCAATAATGTGATCGGTGGCTCAGTCAGGAAGTAGAAAAATATATCCAGAATAATTCAGTCTTTCTCTATATATTTAAGCTCATCTCCTCAGTGTGTCTTTCTCGTCTTATGGATGTACAACTTGGACTGCAGTGTTTAGGGAAGTCTAGTTCATCATCAGTGAATGGACTGGAGATAATGTACACAACCAATCATAATGGAAAAACCATCTGTTTTACTGAACATCCATTCTGCTGATATCAAATGAAGATGAAAGTGCATTAGTTTGTGTGTGTCTGTGTGTGTGTGTGTGTGTGAGTACATTATTGATTGATGGTCTTAATATAATTCTGTGTATTACTGATATCAAATGAACATGCACAGGCATGTTTCCATTACACCAGGGTTTCTGTAACTTCTTCAGCGCCCCCCTTTGGAAGATAAGACCAATGTCAATATAATAAGATAAAAAGGGTTTAGTTGTCAGCAACTGGACTTCTTCTTGGAGTTGAAAGACGTTTCATTCCTAATCTGAGGAACTTTAGTTACCGGTTGATGTTGATCCCTTCACCACTGGACAAAGGTGTGAAGAGTTGTCTTGGTCTCCTCACTTTTAGAGACAGACACTGCTCCTGATGTCAATGAGCAGTTTTCTTGTCACATGTCCAGATGTGAATGGGAGTCGTTGTCACACCCGTCAAAAGAAGCTCTTGTATTGATGAGCAGTTAAACTTCCTAGGATGGGATCTCAAGACAGAATGGTCTGCAGCAGACAATTGATGACGCTGACCACCCCCTCTATTCAAGGTTGGTTGTTCCAGATGTGCATAGATGGCCTCCTTCACTCCTCTCTCGAACCACTTGTCCTCCGTGTCCAAAAATATGCACATCTGAGTCCTTGAAAGAGTGTCCCTTTCCTTTGAGATGGAGATAAACTGCTGAGTCCTGTCCTAATGTGCTCCTGTGATGGGCCATGCGTTTGCGGAGTGGTTGAAACGAGTGGTCCAGAGGAGGAGAACTACTAGAGTTCCCTCAGACATCAACCAGAAACTGATGACGTTCCTCAGTTGAGGAATGAAACGTCTTTCAACTCCAAGAAGAAGTCCAGTTGCTCACAACTAAACCCTTTTTGGATATTGTGACCTGTGTTGGGACTAACATACGTAACGTTACGTAATAAAACTACTTTTCTCTGTAACTAACGTAACGCGTTACTTTTCCCATTCAGTAACGCTATTATTGTTACTGTGGTGTAAAGGGGCTTGTTACTCGATCTGTGGTCCAAATGGACGGTTTCTTTCGACCACGGAGAGAGGACTGTGTGGTAGTGGAGCCTGTCTGCTGCCTGTCAGTGTGTGTGTGTGGTAGTTAGTGGTCGTGCACACTAACTGAACCCATGCGTTGAAAAGGAGCAATGATTGGTTGACATAGGTTAATGTTTCAGGCTAAGCCAATAAGAAAGAGACCTGGGCGGGTCTTCTTGCCTTATAGGGAAATAAACACACCCACAAGCAAGACGACAGCAAGTGGCAAGTTGAGGTCACAATAAAGATGCCTGTCAAAATCTCTAAACATCTATTTTGTTTTTATTGTACCACTACATTTCATTATGATAGTTGCTACAGAACACAACACATTTTTTTTTAATATGCTTTACAAGTAAAGTAACAAGTCATTTGTTACGTTTATAATTGACTAGCTTTTCCTGTTTTGTTTAATGTATCTTGTTTATTTTATATAATTGTTTGTAAAGTGCCTTGGGACAAGGGTTGTTGTGATTTGGCACTCTAAACAAAAAAAGTTGAAGTTGAAGTAGCTAGTAACGTAACTAGTTACTTTTTCAGGGAAGTAACTAGTAAAGTAATAAGTTACTTTTTTTAAAAGTAACTTGCCCAACACTGATCATGACCTGGATGAATGAAGATCTTCACAGTCAAGTACAAAGCTTGTTCTCGTTAAGAGGCCTATTCCACATTAGGACCTCACATGGTTTATCGCTGCTGGTGATAAACTGAGGGGCAGACAGCAGGGGCAGTAGAGGTTCCTGTCTAATGAGGTAAATATGAGTCCTCTGCTGAGCGGATGACTGACTGATTTACTGCCGCTCTGGTCTGCTGCTTATTTACACTTCAATCTTGAACCTCTTCCCATCAGCGCCAGCTGATAGCCGAGTGCTGATGACTAAGAGAACCCAGTCATTTCTCCTCCCCTCCGTTCCTCAAAGTTTCTGCGGCTCTTGCTCTATAATCAACGCGTCACCTCTCCGCCCCGCGCTCTAAGATTTGTGTATTAATACCTCTCTTCCCTCTGCAGAGAGGGAGGATAATTTAGGACCCTCAGCCACTCACCCAAAATACATTACCTGCTAAATTACAGCAATTTCCCATCCGTTTGCCTCCTCTGACCTTCAGTGCTGATATCACCTGCGTGGAGAGTCCAGGAGGGAGAGAGCTCTGTGTTGGATCTCAGCTTTCGCTCTTGACCCCTCGGCGCTTCCCGCCTGCCACTAATAACAATCCTGGTGATTTGCATTCACACATAGCGTCACCTCAATCTGACATGACATTAAGATGAGTCGGATACGTTTTCAGTCACATGTTTGACAGCCTGGTAAACAGTCCAGTCAGATGTGTTTCATTTTCATGTTTGGAGAGCAGGTTAAATCTGGATCAGAGGAGAAACATGGATTGGCTGGAGATTCATTCTGATGTAACCTCTGTGGGGTTTGTTCTACCTTCTTGTTTAGTTGAATTGAAAACTGATACAGTTGCAGGAATTGAAGAAAGTCAAAGGAAGAAAGTTTAACTGAAAGAACCAGAGAATTAGAAAGATTTTATATAGGTTAACCGTAGTTCATTGTTTCCAAAACTTTTTTAAGCGGTATTTTACATTTGTTATTGAAAACCTGCAAAACAAAACCTGTAAATAATAATAATAATAATAATAATAAAACCCCCAAAGAACAAAAGATATTGACCTTTTAGTTTCCATTTTCTTGTTTTTGCAGGAATTGAAGAAAGACATTTCGATGCTACTTCTTTTTAACTCCCTGCTGCCACCTGGTGGAATGATAATTATTATTATATTTAAAGTACTTTGCAGTTTTTAGATCAGTAAAGTTAAATTTGGTATGTTTACAATGACCAGACCGGATGACTGTTGTTGGAAATCACTGCTATCAGAGATGGTTCTTAAATTAACACTTTTTTCAGACTTTAACTGAATATTTGTTGGAGTAACAGAAAAGTACACAATAATTTTATGATAACTAACAAAACTGCATATTGTCAGGAAGATAAAAGAACAGGTTTCTTTGCATTGAGAATGGGTTAATGTTGAGGTCTCTGTAGAGACAGACAGGATTCATGCTCAGCTCGGTTTCACAGCGTTGAACCATCTGCTACCCTTTATTAACAGATGAAACCTGCTGCGATAAACAGTGGGAGTGCAAGGGTGGGGTGATGTAAGGGGGCGGTGGAAGGATTTTTCTCCAAAAGGCAGAAGGCTTCAGGTTTGATTTCACCTCATCACCAACCCCAGGTTGGATTGCGTCAGTAAAAGCCCTCGTTGTAAAAAAAACTCAGCAAAATCACAGTGTGGACGCCGGCTGTGGAGACTGCTGATGAAAGGAAAGGCTAAAAGTGATTCTTTACACGCTGTGCAGAAAAAAAATTGATTTATTTTTTTCTGAGCGCAGTCTGGAAAGTTTGCTTTTCTTCAAAAGTAGGAATCTGTTTTGTTTTGTTTTTTTGAGAAAGGCAGGAGCAAATTAGATGAAAGGTAGTGGAAGAATAAAGAGGAAATGAAAAATAAACCTTCTGCACTTTTTACCATCAGAAAATCAGAAACATTGTGGTTTGAAGCCCCTGGACTTGACTGAAGAAATCATTTAAGAAATCTGAAAGTCTTAAATGTAGTTTGTAGAAAAAAATCCCTCTTTATTGGTTATTTCTAGCACAGCGCACTGGCCCGCCTTCCTTTAAAGCAGTGATCTGGGTTCGATTCCCAGAGGGAACCATATACTTGATGCCTGTTACAGCACATCTGTTGCTGACACCAAAATCTCCCCAGGTTGGGATCAATAGGGTTCATTAAAAACACTCTGTAATGTTTTTTTAAATTCTCAAGATTCCTGCTTTGCAATACAAGGAATTTTTAATAATAAAAGGAAGCAACATGGCATGTATGATGGTCTGGATGTTCCTTAATTAAATGGAAAAAATTTGGAATGGAAAGAACGATGATGGAAAAACTCCCATGATGCAGCACAAGCTGAAAACCTCTATTAATGCAAGTTAAAATATCAATCTTGACTCAAAAAACATCTTAATTGTTACAACATACTGTATAATTCCAAGAGTTGGCGAGAAAAAGAAATGTGATTTAGGAAAGAAGAGATCTTGGTTGATATCTTCTTATTTAAGCCTTAATGTTGGGCCAGACATTTCTAATCAAAAACAGATCTCACGATCTGGAAGGTCTAGAAGAAGATCAGGTAGTAACCTGAATAACACAGTTTCAACCTTCGTCTCTCGATTTTCTGTGTTCCTGCAGAAGAAGAGCAGAGAGGAGAGCTGTGGAGAGGGGAGCGGAGTTGAGATTCTGGAAAACCGGCCGTACAAAGATGGACCCGGAGGTACGGGCCAGTACACTCACAAGGTCTATCATATTGGGAAACACATCCCTTCCTGGTTTTGTGCCATTTTGCCTCAAGCTGCGCTCCGAGTAGAGGAGGAGTCGTGGAACGCCTACCCCTACACAAGAACCCGGTGAGTTCGCCATTCATCATCTAATATTTTATAATAACAGCAACAACAATAATATTAATAAGCAAAAATAAGCAAAATGTATTTGTTTTTTATTTAAAAAGCATATTTTAGTATGAAAAAAATTTGCATATTTTTCAGGTGTGAAACAAAGGTCTAAATTTTCAGTGGTGCAGGAGCAGCAGATACCTGTGTAGCCACATAGAGGGCCCTCTAGTGGTCAGTGTGAAATAGAAAACATGAAATTATTATTGAATTAAATTATTAAATTGAACATGAAATTATTTAAGTCTCACGTAGAATAAGGGAAATGATAAAAAGAGTGTGACTTATATTCCAGAAAATAGGAATAAAATGTCCCTACTATAGTATTCCTTAACAAAAAAAACACCTGTTCAGAATGTATGCCCAGTATGTGCCACTTTTGGACCACGGACCGGGGGTTAGAGACTGCTAAGTCAAGAGGATTGATGCAGAGATCACTGAGTCTGTTTCTTTTTTCCAGGTATACTTGTCCTTTTGTGGAGAAGTTCTCCATTGACATAGAGACATATTATAAACCAGATACTGGAAATCAAGCTAATGTCTTCAGTCTGTCCTCTGCTGAAAAGAGACAACGAACCGTAGGTAAGCCGTAAATACGCTTCTTCATCGCTGTCTCTTCTTACATGGAAAAATACATCTATAGAATCCTGTACAATCAGCTGGACAAACCCAGTACCATTTACCAGAGCGTCCTCAGCCGTGTGATACAAAAATACTCCTAAAAAACATTTGTGACATAATTGTCCTTTTTGCTCTGAGACACGTTCCCTGCTGGGACTAATTGCACCAGAGCTATGCACACACATGCAGCCGGGGGAGGCAGGTGTGGAGTGGTGACCTGAGTCCCACTGTCCTGCTGCTCTACTCCGCTGTAGTTCCTTCAATCTGTCTCACAAATTGTTCTGTGTCCCACTCCAGACCTCATAGATATCGTTAAGGACTATATTGCTCCTCATGAGTACCTGGTGGAAGAAGATCCCAAGCTGTACCAGTCGGACAAGACCAAGCGGGGCCCGCTGTCAGACGACTGGATCGAGGACATCAGCCAGGACATCTGTCAAAGCCCTGTCATGTGTGCCTACAAGCTCTGTAAGGTGGAGTTCAGATACTGGGGCATGCAGTCCAAGATCGAACGCTTCATACATGACGTGGGTATGTGGAATAAATTACTTTGAGAAGGAGAGTCAAACAGAAAGATTTCAGCAGATGTTATGTTACAGTAGCAGCATTAACTTTAATGTCCAAACATAGTTTGTGTTGGAATTGGCTAATGGTCCAAGACAAGATTTGAGACACACAAGAGTGAGAAGCTTACCCTTCATGTCTTCTTCTTCTCCTTTCGGCTTATCCCGTTTTTTAGGGGTTGCCACAGCGAGTCAACAATTTCGATCTCACCCTGTCCTCCACATCCTAAACTCCAACTCCAACCACCTCTATGTCCTCCCTCACCGCATCCATAAATCTCCTCTTTGGCCTTCCTCTTCGTCTCTTACCTGGTAGCTCCATGTCTAGTATTCTTCTCCCAATATAACCACTGTCCCTTCTCCTGTCTCTTATACACATCTCATTGATCAACTGGTCACATGACTAACATGTTTGCGTTAAATCCCTGATCCCTGGCTCCCAGGTTTACAGCGCAGATGGCGAGTTCCTCTTTAAGTTTGGTTCCCATGGCGAAGGAAACGGTCAGTTCAACGCTCCAACAGGTGTCGCTGTTGATGCCAATGGAAACATCATTGTTGCCGACTGGGGCTGTCTCTTATACACATCTAGATGTGTATAAGAGACAGACTTTTTGAGAAACATGGATCTGGAGATCTTATTGGTTGTGGCACTATAATGGTGCCCTTATGTTGCACTGTGAACAAGTCAACATTGACATAATAAGCTAAAGGGCATGCAGCCCTAGGCCTCACCACTAGGGGGGGCTTAGGTTGCTGATGTCAAATGAGGTAAATAACTTGGAGTTGTCCACTCCTAGGCATGTCTTCCTAGCCTCTCTTTAAAAGGTTTTGGTTAGATATGATGTGTTGCCACCCTTAAAACAGAGGGTAGGAAAAAATTATGGGTAGAAAAATACTTCAATACAATGGCACCCACACGCTATGTTAACCAATATCAAGACGACAATCTTTTGGCTTATTAAGGGAATTATAAATTGATGCGATAAGCGGGCCCGCTTCAACGGAATGCTGCGTTCAAGACCAATTAAATAGACTTTTATTTTGTGATTTACATCTAATCTCAATTGACTTTAGTCATTAGCGTTCATGGCTTTTAAAATGTGGGTCAACAGAAAAAAAATTTGAAAAAGACTAGTCTACAGTACCAGTACATATTGCCCATTCGCTTTAAACTGTGGTGTGTCTTTGATTGGTTCTGTGGACAACTGTGTGGGCTGTGTCGCTGAATGAAGGGCCTCTTCCTGGTAATCAGCCCAAGCCCTTAGTCAGGGCCTTTGAAGGCCGTCTGTTGTTAGCATCTTGTGAACAAAAACAAACATTTTTGAATGCATTTCAGAAATATAACCACCCGCAATTTGGGAAAAGTTTAATGACTCAACTGATTTGTTTGGATTTTAAAGGACATAAATCTATGTTCACTGAAGGCTGTAGTTGATTCACTTTCACGCAGTTGGATAAAAGTACAAGGTCTGTAGAGTCTGTAGTGTTGGTGTGAGTGAGGCATTAGTGGGACAAATCTGGAGGACATTGTGCGATTTCTTTCCAATTATGGCAGCTGTCCATATACTGTAAGAGTGAATCTCAGGGATGATTCACAGTTCACAGCTCATGACTGTGTATGACCGTATGTGACACTTTGGACTCCTGTAGCCAGAACTGCTTCGGTTAAAAATATATAAATATATGGTAATATAATGTAATGTAAATACAGATGATAGGAAGGAGACAAAGTTGTCAGTGGGACGAATAATGCTGAGTGAATTTCCCTGACATTTTGTTTAATTCTGTGAGCAGACACAAAAAAGGTGACGACAACGACGTGTATGGACAAGGACGTGTCTTGACCGTTGAGTCAGTCTGGTGTGTGTCTGTAGGTGGAATCGCAGGCATATCAGTAGGATTACAGACATGTTTTATTTTCACACGATCGATAGAGAGGGAGTTGAGAGGCGAGGGTGAGGTGATATCCACTTAACCTAACCCCGTGTCCTCTGCACGGGATCAACCAAAGATCATGTCTGATCATCTTGATCATCTTGATCAGCTGGTCTTAAAGCAGAACAGTGGATTCATAGAAATGTCAGTTTGTCAATTCTCAGAACCTGTTGTAAATATGAGCATGAAGTGATTCAGCTGGTGACCTGGTCCCAATCACCCCCAACCCATACCTGATGACTGCTGGGATTGTCCTCAGCCCATGTCCCTACCCTGAAGAGCATTAAGCCAGTCACCAGCACTGATGCATTATGGGATAACTAGGTCGGTGAAGGGGGCCAAGAATCCGCCTCGGACCAAAACACGGGCCGACCACATGACTGGCAGCAGGAAGATGAAGAAAAATGTTTTCGACCACTTTACAAATGGCTCAGCAAATTTAATTTACATGTAATTAAGGCTGTTGCTAATTTTAGAAGGTGTTAATGAGAAAAGCTTTTCCATGATGATCAATTAAAAATTCATCTCATTCCAGGCGTCCGTGCTCCGTGTTTCGCAAGCACATCTGATATTGATAGCCGAGCAAAAATAATGAAACGTCCGACAGCGCGTATGGCAAATGGATCTGAAAGGAAAATCAAAACAGGAAGCGAATGAAAAATCACACACAGTCTGATGTGGAAGTAATTCACCATGGCAGAAAGAAAATACACCGAGTCCGAGCGGCTCTTTATGGAGGGAGGTGATTCTCTGGTGCATTCACACAATTATGGAGACAGATGGAAAACAGTCCCGGACACACAGGTGGTTCAGTGGATGTGTTACAGACAGTAAATTGACCAAAAATAAAAGCCTTTTTTGTTTCTTTATTCCCTTGAAAGTTTAGTCCCTCTGTTCCCCAATCTCTTTAGTGCCATGGACTGGATTGATGACATAAAACTAGTATTTTCTAAATATAATAATAAATGTCAAACCACTGTTTACCAGCAGCATCCTGGTGACATCACACCTGTCTTTTGATACAAGACTGGTCTTCAAGTGTAGAAGAAGTTTTGAAGACATTCTTGTGTATTATGCAGTGCAGGCTTGGTGAATGGGTATAACCTGCTACGATAAATCTGTATTTTTGTTGGTCCCCAGGGTGTCCTCCCACTGTCTCTTTAACCCTGCACAGAGAAATGTCTCAAACATGTTTAGTTTTTTTGACCAATCAGGCATCTTGACCCAAAAAAACCCCCAAAACCTTTGAAAAATCACTTCTTTTAACTTCTTTTTATACTAATTTACAGAGTGTGCCTTTCAAAATAAGAGATTTTCTCAAATTAAACACCTGCTCAACAACTGATTCACATTATTTAGATTTTTGACCAGCTGTTTGCGACCCACTTTTGGGTTGGGACCCACCAGTTGAGAACCACTGGTCCAAATGATGATTACTGTGAGTTAAAATAGTGGATTAGTCATTGGTTTAGTCCACTTATTCTTGGCCCAGCGTTACTACACTGTTCTACTACCACTAGTACTACTACTACAGTAAACTAACTAGACACAGATGTCAGTTAATGCTCCCTGTCCTTCCTCTCAGGTCTACGTAAAGTGATGGTGCGTGCCCACAGACAGGCCTGGTGCTGGCAGGACGAGTGGTACGGTCTGACCATTGACGACATCAGGCAGCTGGAGCTGGAGACGCAGCTGGCTTTGGCCAAGAAGATGGCCCAGTACAGCCTGAGTGAAGAAGGTGGGGCTGACACCAAGGGTGTCCAGGACCAGGAGTCAGGAGCCGAGGCCCCGGGAACAAAAACTGAGGCAGAGGACGGGAAGATTGGAGATTCAATGGAGGCGAGAGGGGAGCTCACCAAGCAGTGGTCCACGTCCTCCAGATCCTCCAACAGATCATCAAAGAGAGGAGGTGAGGGAGTTACCAGGGGTCAACCAGACATGGTGTTTTTCCTCTCCTCCTTTCAGCTTGTCCCTTTTTCAGGGGTTGCCACAGCGAGTCAACATTTTCTATCTCACCCTGTCCTCTGTATCTTATACTCCCTCCATGTCCTCCCTCATTCCATCCATCAATCTCCTCTTTGTCTCCTACCTGATAGCTCTATCTCTAGGATCATTCTTCTACCAATGTATCCACTGTCCCTCCTCTGAACATGTCCAAACTATTTCAATCTGTCTTCTCTAGCTTTTTCTCCAAACCTTCCTGTCTGTGTTGTCCCTCTAATCACCTTATTCCTGATCCTGTCCATCCTTGTCTCTCCTTAAGAGAATCTCAGCATCTGTAACTCCTCCACCTCCAACTTTGTCTCCTGTCTTCTGCCAATTCCTAGTGTCTCTCATCCATCATAGCTGGTCTCACCAATGTTCTGTAAACCTTTCCCTTCACCTGAGCTGAATCTCTTCTATCACAGGTCACTCCTGACAAAGTGATGTTATTAGAAATTCTTCTTAAACACAAAGAAATATCAGCGATTCCAAGATTAAATAAATAAAACAGAAACACAACAAATGTATTTGCTGTGTGTGGTTGATTGTGAAGACCATGGAATATCTCTTATGTGTCACAGGAAGTCCATCTCATCAGAGCATCTCAGAGTGGAGGATGCAGAGCATCGCGCGGGACTCAGATGACAGTACAGACGATGAGTTCTTTGATGCTCACGGTAAGATGGAACTTGTGAAGATATTGTCCAAACGGTTCATCTCTGATTGAGATGCCAAGAGCTAAAGGTGTGAATAACAATATCCACACTAATAAAAGATTGAACCTTGTGAATGAGGATCAGCTGCAGTCCTCCAGCTTGATGAAATGCTATTTCCTGTCTCTCTGTGTCCATCAGAGGACCTGTCTGATAATGAAGAAATGTTCACCAAAGAGATCACCAAGTGGAGCTCCAATGACCTGATGGACAAGATAGAAACTATAGAGGTGGATGAGCCACAAGGTGGGAGAGTGTGTGTGTAGGTGTGTGTGTGTGTGTGTGTGTGTGTGTGTGTGTGTGTGTGTGCGAATGTGCATGACTGGAACAAATGAGTGTCTTTGTCATTGTGAAAATAAATGAATCGTATTTTCCCAGAATCTTTGTATCCAGAGTCGGGTGGAGAGTATGCGGTGATGAGTAACGAAGACACACAGATGGAGGCGAGTGTTACCTGTCTCTGTCTCTCTCTCTCATTGTCTTTCCTTCTGTCTCTCTGTACAAACTCTTAAAAAATAGTTACTTTGAGGGCAACTGCACAGAGAAGATTTCTTGAAGACGTTTCACCTCTTATCTCAGAGACGTCTTCAGTTCTGGTGCCTTGGATGTGAGGTGAAATGTTATCAAAAAACCTACTCTGTCCAGTTGTCCTCAAAGTAGCTATTTTTGGAATAAATGACCTGGATGACTGAGAACCTGCAATAAGACAGACAAGACACAAATGTTTTTTTATTTATTTTTAATTTCTAAGGATTTTCTTATATTAAGCTTTAATTGTTTCAGATTCAAAAACTTAAATTTATTTCATTTTTTTTTTTAAATTGTCATCACATTTTAACTGGCATGAACGTAAATGTTCTAAAAAATCTTCTTTTTTTAAAAAATCCGAATCAATCAGACTTTTATTTTGGTGAACTACACAGTTTCATCCAGTCAAAGTCGTCCAACCACAATCTTCTGTGTCTTCTCTTACAGGATGGTTCATCTCAGCAGTGTCTCCAACCTTCCAAAATCCATGTCCTCATCCTGGTCTTAAACGGGGGAAATATTCTGGACACTGGCTCAGGTACAGAAACTTGGACCATTTACTAAGAGGTTAAAGAGAAATTCTAGATGTCCTGGGAACCAAACCAGTCCAGTAAACATGTCCTTAAATCAGAAACTTGTAGCTTTGTGTTTTTCCTCTTCAGTTAAATTGACATTTAAGACCTGAGTCTAATCACTGAAGACGTCTGTGCTGATCTGCAGGTGAGCAGAACAGCAAGCAGGGAGACGTAAACACACTGAGCGGGGCGTTTGAGACCGTGATGAGGCTCCATTATCCCGCGGTGCTGGGACGCATTGCCATCAGGATGGTCCCCTGTCCTGCTGTGTGTGCTGAGGCCTTCTCACTCGTCTCCAGGTAACCCACCGTCCACGCTGCTGAATTATAATTGAATAATCTGCCGTTTGTACATTTGACACACAAAGACATCTCAGGTGGAGCACAGATGTAGTGGACAGTCCATCTGTCCTCCAGGGCTGGAAAAAATAATCATTGACACCTCAGTGTCAAAAAGACACGGATCCTTCTAGATTGAATCAGGCTGAAAACGGATTTGTTCCAAGTCACCAGTGGTTCTCATTTTTTCCGTCATGCCCCCCCTAGGGGACCAAATTAATTTCACACCATGAATTTAAACACTATTGAGAACCTGGTCACATGTCCATTTTTACCTGTAAAAACCACTGTATGAGTTGCTGCCCCCTAGTAACTGGTTATTACTCAAGCATTACAGCAGTTCTGTTCAGTGTTCCATACTCCACTGACCCTGGCACATTACTTTGCCCCCCTGCCCCCAAAGTGGTCCTACCTTTATAAATATGAAATTATTGGCTTTATTTTAAGGTTGGAAAAACACTTTTGTAAAAGCTATATCTAAGTATGAGCTTAAATAAATGTCTTGAGCTTTGCTGAAGATAAGTTACAGGAAACTAAAAGTAGCCTGTTCTGTGTTCTGTGATAGAAGAGTCTCAGGTGAAGGGAACGGTTGATAGGACAGATAGA
The DNA here is from genome assembly GCA_016785265.1 of Paraplagusia blochii. Lineage (NCBI taxonomy): Eukaryota > Metazoa > Chordata > Actinopteri > Pleuronectiformes > Cynoglossidae > Paraplagusia > Paraplagusia blochii. The sequence goes on from JAFBJS010008583.1 coordinate 142,355, forward strand.
GACCAGCCATGATGGATGGATTAGAGCAGACATAGACAACATACGGCCCAGGGGCCGGGTTTGGGCTGTTCAGCTTTGTAATCCAGCCTGATAAACTTGTCCTAATATATTGTTAGTGTTAGATATATTGTTGTGTAAGACTCTTTAGGCAATTTAGCCTTTATGCAAGACATTGACATTGTCATTCCCTTAGCTCACACCAAATCCCCATCCCTGTCATCCTAACTCGACCCCCGTGTCCAATTTTTAAGACCAATTGTGGCCTGCAAATCAAAAAGTTTGCCTATGCCCAGATTAGAGACACTAGGAATAGGTAGAAGACAGGAGGCAGAGCTGGAGGTGAAGGAGTTAAAGATGCTGAGATTCTCTTTAGGAGAGACAAGGATGGACAGGATCAGGAATGAGGTGATTAGAGGGACAACACAGACAGGAAGGTTTGGAGAAAAATCTAGAGTAGCCAGATTGAGATGGTTTGGACATGTTCAAAGGAGGGACAGTGGTTATATTGGTTGAAGAATGATCCTAGAGATGGAGCTACCAGGTGGAAGACAAAGAGGAGATTGATGGATGCTGTGAGGGAGGACATGGAGGTAGTTGGAGTCAGAGTAGAAGATACAGAGGACAAGGGGAGATGGAAAATGTTGACTTGCTGTCGCAACCCCTGAAAAAAGGGACAAGTTGAAACAGAAGAAGAACAGGTTGAAAATAGACAAATACAACCCAAAAAACTGTTGTTTGCTACAGGTTGGCAGCCAACAGTTTAGATATAGGTCTTAAAATCTTTTATAAAATTTATAACAAAAATTATAAATATAAATTTATAACAAAAATTGAAAATGGAAAAATTGGACTTGGCTCAATTTGGACTCAATTTGTATTGAGTAACAGGAAAACTAAAGATGTCCAAGGTTACCAAAGAGTCTGACTTTCAATGAGCAGGATAAAAAAGTACATCAGAAATATATATATATATATATATATATACTGTATATATACACTATATATATATATTTCTTCTCTCTTCTCCAGCCTTAGTCCCTACAGCTATGACGAAGGCTGTCTGTCCAGCAGTCAGGACCACATCCCACTGGCTGCTCTTCCTCTCTTGGCCACCTCCGCTCCTCAGTATCAGGACGCTGTGGCCACCGTCATTCTACGAGCCAATCAGGTTTACAGTGACTTCCTCAAGTCTTTAGAAGGAGCTTCCTTCACAGGCCAGGTCAGTGTCAGTGTCACGTCTTTGTGACATTCTTCAGTGTTTTTTTTTTCCTGTTTCTCTCTTCTTGGTGAACATCCAGCTAAGGTGGAGTGTGTGTCTCTCTCTGTCTTCTCTCCTGCTCATCCAGGTGTGTGTCATCGGTGACTGCGTCGGTGGGATTTTGGGATTTGACGCTCTGTGCAGCAGCTCCGTGACGGTGTCAGAGAGTCAGAACAGCAGCAGACGAGGCAGCACCATCAGCGCTCAGGTATTAGTCTGATCAGTCTCTCATTTAATCAAACATGTTCTTCATTCAGACACTCATTTAGAGTCAACTGGGAAACATTTAACTCTGCAGAAGAACGTTTGAATAGACAGACTCTGAAAGCAGTAGTAGTAGTGTTATGAATTCAGTGGAACCAGCAACACAGTAAAAATTTGTATTCTTGCCTCACAGCAAGGAGGTCAGTGGTTTGATTGCCGGGGAATATCCAGTGGTGTTTTTGTGTTTTTCCAGTTCTTCTTCTTCTTCTTTTCCTTTCGGTTTATCCCATTTTTCAGGGGTTGCCACAGCGAGTCAATAATTTCCATCTCACCCTGTCCTCCGCATCCTCAACACCAACTCCAACCATCTCCATGTCCTCCCTCACTGCATCCATAAATCTCCTCTTTAGCCTTCCTCTTCATCTCTTACCTGGTAGCTCCATCTCTAAGACCATTCTTCTCCCAATATAATCACTGTCCCTCCTCATGAACATGTCCAAACCATCTCAGTCTGGCTTCTCTAGCTTTTTCTCCAAACCTTCCTGTCTGTGTTGTCCCTCTAATCACCTCGTTCCTGATCCTGTCCATCCTTGTCTCTCCTAAAGAGAATCTCAGCATCTTTAACTCCGCCACCTCCAGCTCTACCTCCTGTCTTCTACCTACTCCTAGTGTCTCTAGTCCATCCATCATGGCTGGCCTCACCACTGTCCTGTAAACCCGTCCCTTCACCTTAGCTGACTCTCTTCTATCACAGATGACTCCAGAGACCTTTCTCCAGTTGTTCCATCCTGCCTGTATTCTATTCTTCACCTCTCTTCCACAGTCTCCACTGCCCTGAACAGTTGAGCCCAAGTATTTGAACTCCTCCACCTTCTCCACCTCTGCTCCTTGTAACCTTACCACTCCACTATTCTCCTTTTCATTCACACACATGTATTCGGTCTTGCTACGACTGACCTTCATTCCTCTTCTCTCCAGTGCAAGTAAAAGTTATACTTCATTCAAAATTTATACTTCATTCATTCATTCATTCATTCATCCTCTTAGTGGAGGATGCATTGGTATCAGCCTCCACAACTGCCACCCAAATCACAATGCACCATACTGTGAGCCTTCCTAATAAATTTTATTCTCAATCCTTTATTTTTCATGTAAATGACTTCCTGTGGGCTCATCACTGTTGCAGTGTGTTTTTGGTGTCAGTTGTGGAGACTACTGCCCCCTTCGACCTGGTGAAGGATAAGAGGCTTTAGATGTATGAATGAATGAAGCGTGAACCACTGCTGACTCTGTTTTGACCTTGTTTCTTTCTGGTCTTTCTCCTCAGGACACAGACCTTCTCACTCCAGGTATTGTCATCAACAGCATCGCTCCGTCCTCACCCTCCCTTGAGGGAAGCCGTCACCTCAGCCGGAGCAACATTGACATTCCTCGCAGCTCAGGTCCCGATGACCCCAAGAAACAACTGCCACGCAAACGCAGCGACTCGTCTACGTACGAGTTGGACACCATCAAACAACACCAGGCCTTTCTGTCCAGGTGAGACCAGAACAAATATATCTCTATTACAACTTTAAGAGACAAAAATATGCATTGAACCTTTAATTATTATATAGTGTGACTGTTTATTGTTATTGTTCTTCCATGTGAAGTTAAACTGGTGATTTCTGGTAAAAATGTCATGTTTCTCCTTCTAGAACAGACCAGGACAAACTAAGGCCCGGGGGCCGGATGCGGCCCGTTTGGCGTTATAATCCGGCCCGCCAGACTTGTCCAAATTATACTTTTAATTTATATAATCTTCCATGGATATTATTACTTGTTCTTTTCTACTTTCAGATTTGTTTTAGTTTTTAATCAGAACATTTCTTTGTGTCTCCTCTGTCCAGTCTCCATTCCATTGTACTCCACACTGAACCTGGGTCGCGGCGTTCCAGCAACAGCACTATGTTGGAAGGAGGTTCTCTGGGAAAGTTTGACTTCGAGGTCACTGACTTCTTCCTCTTCGGCTCTCCTCTGGGACTGGTGCTGGCTCTGAGGAAGACTGTGGTGCCCACGTTGGACGGTGAGAACTTTCTCTTTTGTCGTGAACCTCACAGGATTATTCTAGGCCACAGAAGAGAGGGAGAGAGAGTCAGCTGCTGCGGGTTGGGTGGACAGAAAGAGTTGAATAAAAGTCTCCGACATTATTTTTTATTATAAACTAGTAAAAACATCAAGGAACAAAAATAAAACTTTTAAGATCTGGCCCTGAAGAGTTCTACTGAAGTCCCCACACTGTCACTGCTGTGTTTTAATCCAAATTCTCTGTCTGACTTAGTAACAATGGCATTTTGTGCATAGGTTTTCTGGTAACACATGCTAATCACATTTTGAATAACATAAGAATGTTTTTTTTGTTCTCTGCTGTAGTGTCTGCTCTGCGTCCAGCCTGTCAGCAAGTTTACAACCTGTTTCACCCAGCTGACCCCTCGGCTTCACGTCTGGAGTCGCTCCTGGACAGGAGGTTCCACCTGCTGCCTCCCTTCAGTGTCCCCCGTTATCAGCGCTTCCCCCTGGGTGACGGGCACTCTGCTCTGCTCGGTGAGGCTTGTAAAAACTAATTGACTATCTATCTATCTATCTATCTATCTATCTATCTATCTATCTATCTATCTATCTATCTATCTATCTGTCTATCTGTCTATCTGTCTATCTGTCTATCTGTCTGTCTGTCTGTCTGTCTGTCTAGCTAGCTATTTGTCTGTCTGTGTTTATCTATCTATCTATCTGTCTGTCTGTCTGTCTGTCTGTCCGTCCATTCATCCTGTCTCTCCATCCATCCATCCATCCTGTCTCTCCGTCTGTCTCTCTGTTGGTCCATCTGTCTTTCTGTCTAGAACTGTCTCCTATAATATATTTCTCTGTTCTCATGTCTTTCCCAGCGGACACTGTGCAGAGTAATCCTCATCTTCTCATCGACTCTGGTGGTTCTACATCCCAACGCTGTCAGGAAAGCAGCGTCAGTGAGACGTCCATCCCTGTCCCCATCTTCAACTGGCAGATGTCACAGCTCCATGCTGAGAGTGAGTGACTCCGATGTTTTCTTCCTGCTTTGAGTTCTAATCACACTAAAGAGCCATTTTATGGTTCCAAAGTGTGCAGCAGTGGTTACCAAGTCTGGCTTTCAAGCATGGAGCATCAAGTTCGGTTTGATTCCCAGAAGAACAACTTATTCCAAATGGTGCCTCCTGATGATTTAAGCAGTGAATCGTGAATAATTTGCTGTGAAATATCATCCTAATTTTGCTTTATTGTGCTAAAAACTATTGTTTATTTATTCTATACTCTTTATCTTTTGCGCATCTGAGCATGAAGCCTGAATTATTAAATACTTCCCGCTAGGTGGCAGCACATGGCTATAGAGCTAAAAGGGGAGATAATCAGAGTTGTTGAAGAGTTGCTCTCTCTGTGAGTGTCTTTCTTTAATTCCTGCAAGTTTATTAGTATGTTTACTACTAAACAGACTAAGGTTTTAGTCCATTATCAGAAAATTTAAACTAAAAAATTATTATAATTTATTACATATACTTTTTGGGGAGGTCTTCACTTTGGCCCAGAGGCAATGTCTCTGTCAATGGTATGAAACTCGATTTCCAGTTGCCTCCAGTGGGCTCGCCACCAGTAGGAAGGTATGTGATTTGGGTGGCAGTTTTGGAGACTGCTGCCCCCTGTGACCCACTAACGGATAAGCTGCTGAGAATGGATGGAGGAATTGTCTTTTTTGCGAGACAATTGTCTGGGGGTCAAAGTTTCTACTGATGATGTATTTGTGCTTAGAAACAAATAAGGTTGTGAGACACTGTGTTCAGAGACTCAATTTTTATTACAAACCAAAAAAAATGTCTGGCAAATTTTAAATAAACAGCTGTCCTTGTTATGACTTTGCAAATTTTCTTTTTTTCCCCAGTGTTAGGGAGACTCGATAAGATTGTTTCCAAAGTGTAAAAACCTTAGAAAAAGTTGTTATTGCAGTAAATAATAAAAAAGTAAATTTCTCATCTTTGTTTCAGAGACCTTTCTATTTGTTGACCTTCTGAATCTTTGTGTCTCTGCAGCAGATTCTCTTACCTCACACCCCCTAGTGGACGGTCAGTCTTCTCTCTCTACGTCACCCGGACTGCCCCACCTTCGTTGTAACCGCAGGGCGAGTGAGGCTAGCATTGCCAGCCAGGTGTCTGGCCTGGCCGATGCGTACACTGCCTCCAACATTGCCTCAAGTGAGTTTACACGTCGCTCACAAGATTGTGTTGACAAAGTGACCATGTGTTGACAACCCCGTCTCCCCTTTACTCACAAAGTGAGCCAGACTCAAAGGCCCAGTCTGAAGTCTGTCCTGGCTCTTCCCTACCATAAATGTGTCACTCGGGCGTCGTCCTTTCGCTCGTACAACAAAGTTCATCAGGTGTTTCACAGACCTCACAGCGTGGAGTCTGAGCACAGCTCGGCTCTAACATCTGACATGACCTCAGGAATCAAGTCATCTGACTTCCCTGATGTATCATCTAACGTCATAGACTTCAGCTCCACTCCGCCTTCACCCAGGGTGTCACAGAACGTAGAACAAGGTATCCTGGGAGCTGTAGTTTGAGGACGTATGGAGAAGGATGCGTCTAGAGTTCATCCTAATGTCTTGAGTTTTTTGCCCATCTTCCTTTCCTGACTTAGTTCTCCTGAGTTCCCTTGTTTCCTAAAGAAAATTCAAACAGATCCAGTTCAGTCCTGGCCTCTATGTCCAATAGGATTCTCTGTTAATGGCTGCTCTTTATTCCTGTTTCTTTAATTCCAAACCAGATTGTATCTTTGGTAAACCAACAATTACAGGACAGTTGTGAGACCAGCCATGATGGATGGACACTAGAGACACTAGCAATAGGTAGAAGACAGAAGGCAGAGCTGGAGGTGGAGGAGATAAAGATCCTGAGATTCTTGTTAGGAGAGACAAGGATGGACAGAATCAGGAATGAGGTGATAAGAGGGACAACACAGACAGGAAGGTTTGGAGAAAAAGCTAGACAAGCCAGATTGAGATAGTTTGGACATGTCCACAGAAGGGACAGTGGATAGATTGGTAGAAGAATGATCCTAGAGATGGAGCTACCAGGTAGGAGACAGAGAGGAGATTGATGAATGCAGTGAGGGAGGACATGGAGGTAGTTGGAGTCAGAGGAGAAAATACAGAGAACAGGAGGAAATTTAAAATATTTTGTACAGTTGTCTCAAAGTAAATGGACAAAGAAGTTTTTAATTTGCATTCCAAAAGTTTCGTTCAAAGTTGTAGTGAATGTAGTGTAAACCATAGGCGTAGCCACGGGTGGGTCCGCCCACTTGTCAGTCAGATCCGCCACATCCAATGAGAGGGCTGATCAAACTTGGCTAAAATACTTTGGGGTTGGCCCACCCTGATTTTTTCGGGGCCCACCCATTTTATGGGTTCTGGCTCCGCCCCTGCTATAAACCTAAACATCTCTACATCAGTTAATGTCTGTCATCTTTTACCTAGGGTAGATGGTTTAAATCTATCACTAAAACAGAAAAATAAATAGTACAGTGAACGTGTACAGCGATCAGGAAACTGTAGTAAAGTCGGATACAGGATACAGGAGTGAGGCAGACATTTCCTTCCATGCATGCTGCTGAAGTTTTCTTCAAATTATTCTACAGATGCATGTGACCTGAGTGTGACTCTCTGATAGGAAACAGTCAGATCCCAAACTCCTTCACGCCCTCTGATCTGTTGATGCTGTGTTATTTTCCCGTGTGTCCTCTCATTCTTAGAGGTCCAGTCTGTGCCTCGTAGTAAAAGAAATCTTCCACCTCACCTCCCTCACTGAGATCTAAACACCTCAACTCACTTTGTCCTAATACATTTACTGCAGTCACCTCCCGGTGGTGGGGAAGTAAGAGGATTGATTACGCCCTCTACTGTCCTGATGCCCTGACGGCGTTCCCCACGGTGGCTCTGCCTCATCTCTTTCACGCCTCCTACTGGGAGTCCACAGATGTAGTTTCCTTCCTCCTCAGACAGGTAATCCATTCTGGAAACTTAATTTTCTGAAATAGAGACTAAAGTCTCTACGTCTGACTTATTAATGTTTTTTTAAAAATGCTGAAGAAAGTGAAAAAAATGTCTTCTTCACTCTAAGCCAGTTACTCATCCTGAGCCCTATGGGCTCATGTGTCAAACTGCGGCCTGGGGGCCAAATCTAGCTCACAGCCTCATAATTCTTGGCCCCTGAGAACAAATGTGTACGACATTTGACCCACCAGTATTTATCTGCTATACAGTGACAGTGATTTATTGCAGTATACTTTATATACTGAGTTTTTCTTTTTGGTGCCCGTAAAAAATAACAGCAGTTGTGGCCACCAAGCATAGAACTGTCCTGACCCACATAACTTCCAGTGGGCTCACCACCCACAGAAAAACTGATATTATGGAGCAGTGTGATTTGGGTGGCAGTTGTGGAGACTGTTGGCCCTGCATAGGATGAAGATGAATTACATTAATTGTTCATGGTTTTCTTTTTTTTATCCAGATCTTCTCCCCACGGGGATAAATAAAGTTTCTGAAACTGAATCTGAATTATTGTAGATCTTTTTTTGCATGGAGACAAGCTTTAGTTTTACATAAACACTGAGTCTGGCACAACCAAGACTTAATATTAAAATCTGATTTTTTTTTTCATTGTCATTGTCAAACGACTGTCAGTCTTCCTGTGGATGGTGAACCCACCTCAGTGGGAACCTGACAGCTGGTGGATTAGAACCTGAACCTTTGTAGAATCAAGTTCGCTTTTGTAGAACCACTGCTGCCCTAGACTCTCTTTAAACGAAAAAAAAGTATTTTAATGCAAAACTTTTTATAAAAGTTGATGTATTAATAAGTATCAATGTCATTTAGTCAATAAATGTACCTTTGACGTCGTTTTTGATTTCGGGCCGCTGTGATTTTGAGCTTGAGTCTCCATGACTCCATTCCCAAATCATATCACTTTTATTCTTTATGACATAAACAAGAAGCATAAAGACAGATTAGATACTCATACCTGTTCAGACTGATGAAGGAGCAGAGGGATTACAGCGCCGGGATAATGAACAGAGCGTCTGGTAGATGTTGGTTTAATTGAGCAGAAATCTTTTTATTGCTTCTTCATTTCTCTCCAGGTGATGAGACACGAGAACTCCAGTATTTTGGAGCTGAACGGTAAAGAGGTGTCGGAGTTCACTCCTTCTAAACCTCGGGAGAAGTGGCTTCGTAAGAGGACTCATGTCAAAATAAGAGTAAGACCCGTGTGTCTCACTGCAGCGTCAACATGAAAATATTATGTTGTACTTTATGACATCATACCTTTAACTGCGTTTTAATGTTTCCATCTAATTTCTTTCTTTTCTGCGTCAGAACGTTACAGCCAACCATCGTGTCAATGATGCAGTGTTTACAGAGGACGGAGTCCAACAGGTGACTGGACGCTTCATGTACGGACCTCTGGACATGGTCACGCTCACAGGAGAGAAGGTATGAACACAATGACCCATGACCCACTGGGACGAGAGTTTAGTTGGTTCTAAAGCGTCTCCTGTCCTGCAGGTTGACGTCCACATCATGACCCAGCCTCCCTCTGGGGAGTGGGTTTACTTTGACACTGGGATCACCAACAGCAGTGGCCGTGTGTCCTACGTGATTCCTGAGAGCAAGAGACTGGGCATCGGTGTATATCCAGTCAAAATGGTTGTCAGGTATTAGGAGTTAGTAATTTTTCTTAATATAATATAAGAGTTTAATATAAGATTATAGTAATTTCATAGTTTTAATGGGACTTTTGGTCTTTTTCAAACATGAGTTCAGACTCTACGATGAACCCTACTATTTTATATGTATTTCTTCTAAACTATTCTGTTTCTGTGACCAATTTTCTGCAGGATTTTTTTGTAAAAAAAAAGACTTCTGCCCTCCTTCCTGCCCCCCAGTCTAAATCATTCACAGCTTTGCTTCAAAAATCTTTTTTACTTTGAACCGTGCAACACCAATGAAAATGGTATTGTTAAATAAAATGAAAGATCATTGCAATTTCATTCTTCCATCTTCCAAAAAGAAAATCGGTTTCATCAGTGAAAAAAAAACCTCTGACCCTCGTCTTCATCTGTTCACTGGCTGCAGTGAGCTTTTCTTTTTCAGTCTGTATCTGTATTCTCCTCATGAATCATTTATTTTATCTGCTTTTTCTTCTCCATCTCAGGGGTGACCACACGTTTGCAGACAGTTATCTTACCATTTTGCCACGGGGAGCGGAGTTTGTTGTGTTCAGCATTGATGGTTCTTTTGCTGCCAGCGTGTCCATCATGGGCAGCGACCCAAAGGTGCGAGCTGGAGCTGTGGACGTGGTGAGGTGAGGAGTGAGATCGAAAAAAAAAAGCTCCATCGTCCATATTTTTGTTTTAGTGAACTTTCAACTAAACTTTTGGAATGCAAAAAGAAAAGCATTTTTGTCCATTTAGTTTCAGATAACTATACAAAGCAAGGATCAACATTTTCCATCTCCCCTTGTCCTCTGTATCTTCTACTCTGACTCCAACTATCTCCATGTCCTCCCTCACTGCATCCATCAATCTCCTCTTTAACTCCAACCTCGTAGCTCCATGTCTAGGATCATTCTTCTACCAATGTATCCACTGTCTCCTCCTCTGAACATGTCCAAACCATCTCAATCTGGCTTCTATAGCTTTTTCTCCAAACCTTCCTGTCTGTGTTGTCCCTCTAATCACCTCATTCCTGATCCTGTCCATCCTTGTCTCTCCTAAAGAGAATCTCAGCATCTTTAACTCCTCCACACTTCTCCAACTCCTGGGGGAGATAGAAATTGTTGACTTGCTGTAGAACCCTCTGAATAGGGGACAGGCTGAAAGGAGGAGGAGATTTTGACTGCCCTAGATGTGTATAAGAGACAGTTTGTCTCCTGTATGAATAATCTCAAGCTGCTAATTCCCACCTGGTTGTGGTTGGTTGCAGGTACTGGCAGGACTTGGGCTACCTGATAGTGTATGTCACAGGCCGCCCTGACATGCAGAAGCAGCGAGTGGTGGCCTGGCTCTCTCAACATAACTTTCCTCATGGCATCGTGTCCTTCTGCGACGGGCTGGTTCATGATCCGCTGCGACACAAGGCCAACTTCCTCAAATATCTCATCAATGAGGTACAAGAGGCAATGAAGTTTGTAGAGCGGTCACTTATTAATGAATTCACTGAAGTATCAAAGGATGATCTGTCTTTTTCTATTAGGCCCACATGAAGATCTTTGCAGCCTATGGGTCAACCAAGGACATCTCAGTGTACTCGTCCATCGGTCTGTCCCCCTTTCATATCTACATCGTGGGGAGGCCCACTAAGAAGATGCAACATCAGTGTCAGGTGAGAAATTGTTTTGCAATCTTTATATTGGGTCCACGATCTACAATGTGACAATGTACGTGGTTTTCTTTGTCATCTCCCCTGAAGTTCTTGAGAAGGTCTTATTCCCTTATTGTAACATATGGTGCTAAATGTGCTAACTACAGTAATTTCCAGAATATAAGTTGCACCAGCCAAAAAAGGCATAAAAAAGTAGAAAACAGACTAGTACAGACACGGGCAAACTATGTGGCCCATTAATCTTTTTAATACGTCTGACCAACCTTGTCCAAATTAAATAACTTATTTATAAAATCAATAATAATGCACCCTTTTCCCTGCAGTGCCTTCATTTCCCAGAAGATGACGTCATTAAGGCTATAAGAAATTTGGGATTTTATGTTTCATACACAACTTTACATGAAATCTATCTTAGTTCAACGAACGATCCATCTTTCTAGTCGTGACCCGCCCCCCCACGTCCAATTTTGGGACCCATTGTTGCCTATGACTCAAAGATTTTGCCCACGTCTGGACCAGTACATACTGGAGTGCGGCTGTCAGTGTGAAATTAATTAACATATTATATATATGCTCTATTATGCAAGTCACACCTGAGTATAAGTTGCAAACCCAGCTGAAGCATGCAATAAATATAAGATATAGTCTGGAATATATGGTAATTTACACAAATAGGAACTAGGAACAAATACTGAACTATTAATAATACTGTATATTGGATTGTGTTACATTTGCTTTCATTTTGTGCTGTTAATTTGGAAACTTTAGTCATTTATTATGGCTTTAAACCACAATTATTAGTTAAACCATTTGGCAAAAACCACTCTGATAGTAAAGGTGACATAGGTATTAATACTACATCCTTACCTAATATATTAATACTTGCAGTGTAAATCACAGCAAAGAAACTTCAGCATAACTAGTCCAACACCAAATACTGAAAACATTGTCCTTCCAGTTCATTGCAGACGGCTATGCTTCCCACCTCTCCCAACTGGAGTACAACCAAAGGTCTCGTCCTGCAAAGTCAGCCAGCGCACGCATGGTCCTCCGCAAGGGCAGCTTCGCTCTGGGAGCGGCGGGTGGAGACTTCCTCCGCAAACGCAACCACATCTTTCGTACCATTTCCTCTCAGCAACCTGGAGGAGCCAGGTCGGCCTCTCCCAGTCAGCAGGGACGGACTGAACGTACACAGAGCCAATGTGAGGTGGAGCGCGATCGAGTCTCTACGTCTACTCAGAGGAGCATGAGTATAGCTGCGGCGTGCTGGGGCCGCAGCAGGGAGGGCAGCACAGGGTTACTAGGCACAAAATAACTCACTGAGGTGGAGGACTAGTTCTTAATCTTTGGACTAGACGGAGGCTGAAGGAGGAGAGTAGAAAAGGACCAGGGTATGGCCTTAATAAGAGACTTAACCAGAGAGGTTAGTGATGAGGAGATTTTTATCCATATATGACATCCATATAGGATGCAGAAAAGCATGACTCTTTTACAGTTTCACTTTTTTACCAGATATATTGCTCAATCGTGTAAAAAAAAAAAATGACCATGAAAAGTTAAAGGAAACGTCTTACGCCTTAAACTAATCCACCACGTTCTCAGTGTGACCTGCAGAGCTAAAATTCAATGTAAACTCCTGTCTAGTTGTGGGTTCCAGGCCATAATAATCTTATCAGCCATGATAAAAAAGCCAATGACATTTACAGTTGTTTTTTTTTTGTCTTACTGTTTGCAAAGTGTCCAGTTCAGCGAATGTCAGGAGAAAAAGATATAGATATTTTAATAAAAATAAAAATATAATAATTGAAATTTGAGGATAATATTAAATTATCTCAGTGATGTTATATTATTATTATAGACAAGTCTAGACAGTTCACCTAAGACAGTTAGAACATGGAGTTTGATTCGTTTTATTATCTGTAAAATCAACTGGTAAACTATATAAACACTGAGACTGAAAGTTTGTAACCCAGAACAGCTCAAGACCATTAGTTCCATAGAGAAACTGACAAATTGTCCTGTTTGAACTGGTCCTTCAGACCAGGTGATCACTGTAGCAGTGAAGGAAGTCCATTTGTCTCAGACACGAATATGTTGTGTTTATCTGTGAGTTAAACCTTAAACCTGCGCTAGTGTCTGAGACCGAGTCTTTCCTAGTGTGGCCCGCGGGCGGCACTGAGGCCTTAATGTCTGCCTGACCCACAGTCCAGGATTGGAACTGGAAGTGAAAGTGAAAACAGGACACGCAGCATCAAGAGACGACTTCACCTCTACCTACAGCCTGTGTACAGTCCACAGCAACAATCCCTTTACACCGCTTCAAATACTGTTGGTGGAGCTCTCTCTCTCACACACACACACACACACACACACACACACACACACATGGAAATATGAGGATAAAATTAAATTATCTCAGTGATGTTATATTATTATTATAGACAAGTCTAGACAGTTCACCTAAGACAGTTAGAACATGGAGTTTGATTCGTTTTATTATCTGTAAAATCAAGTGGTAAACTATATAAACACTGAGACTGAAAGTTTGTAACCCAGAACAGCTCAAGACCATTAGTTCCATAGAGAAACTGACAAATTGTCCTGTGTGAACTGGTCCTTCAGACCAGGTGATCACTGTAGCAGTGAAAGAAGTCCATTTGTCTCAGACACGAATATGTTGTGTTTATCTGTGAGTTAAACCTTTAACCTGCGCTAGTGTCTGAGACCGAGTCTTTCCTAGTGTGGCCCGCGGGCCGCACTGAGGCCTTAATGTCTGCCTGACCCACAGTCCAGGATTGGAACTGGAAGTGAAAGTGAAAACAGGACACGCAGCATCAAGAGACGACTTCACCTCTACCTACAGCCTGTGTACAGTCCACAGCAACAATCCCTTTACACCGCTTCAAATACTGTTGGTGGAGCTCTCTCTCTCACACACACACACACACACACACACACACACACACACATGCTGCTGCTGTTGATGATGATGATGATGTGATGGTGACCACACAGAGTCCCTTCCTTGGACTTTGACTTTCATGAAAGAGAACTCTGCTGAGGAAACCATCAACTTTCTCACTCTCTGTGGAAGAGAAGCCAGAATGTCTTCATACAGTGACTTATTTTGCCAAATGGACCAAAGACTGGGACACAGGTGCAGTCATTTGACATAAATGTTTGACCACGGCTGAGTCCAAGTTCACTACTGTGTATTTGTAGTGTCTGTTCATGGAGCTGTTGAAAATAGAAAAATACAGGTCAGATTTTACTTCGTATAAACAATAGGCACAAAATCATTAGATTTGTCTTCTTATGCTAAGACATAAGACGCCTCTTATTTCCCTTTTAGAAAAGTACAGACCTTTTATCACTGTATAAATCGACCAGTGTTGATACTGGACAATCACGCCTACAACACAATGCAACAAAGCCTCCAACAATAGGGAAATAAGTCATGGGTAACAAGTCTATCAGTTTAAAAAATTAACTTAAAAAAATTCTACTTGAAAGCATTGAAACGTGATCAGCAGAGAAGATTGAGGTGATGAACCCTTTATAGATTTACAGAATTTGCAACAAAAAGTAAAAAAAAAACGTCAACACCCAATTGTAGGTCTCCCAACATTTTACACACAAATTGTGACTTTCTCAATATTCTAGACAATTATTTCAATTTTTTGCTGTTTTTTTTTTACATTTTAACCATGGAAAACAAAGAAAGGGCTTAGAGATATCTATAACACTATGAATTGTGGTCTCGTATCAGGCCTTGTTATTGTCCTTCACACCTGGGAATGTCATCATCACAGAACCTTCATTCACACCTTTGTTTCAAGTCCAGCTTCTTATTGTCCTCCTGCAGCAGCCACTACAGCCTGAACGAAGCCAAAATCTCACCATGTATTTAATCAACCAGGGGACCTCATTGTTGTTTTTGCACTATTTTACAGTAGAGAAATGCTGCTTTTTAACATCTTGTTTTGTGGTTTTCAAACACCTCTGCAGTGCATGACACTCTATTTATTTCAGGGTATGATGTGTGTAAGTGCAGGGTTGCACATGTATCTGTATATTTGTCAGAATGTGGTAAAAGAAAAGTGCCAAAACAGGCTATTTTAATTAGAATTTGTAAATTGTACCTATGACAAAAATCTTCAGGACTTTCTAGAAATGCTTACCTCCTGTATCACCTCGAGATGTGATGAAAAGTAAGAGTAACGACGTCCACAGAGGTTATTCTAACGTATCCGAGTGTCTACGTTTTTCATCCTTACCTAAAAATGTACTTCATATTTCCTCACAGGATGTTGTCACAACAGGCTCACTCTTAATACTATCACAGTACTAAGTGCTTAACTACTTCTTCCACAGTTACATGTTACTCCTGATAATATAAGCATGTTCCTGACAAGATAAGCATGCTGTTTTTCTATCACATCAATATCAGGTATTCTAGCTGCAGAGATTTATAAGAAACCAAAAAAACAGGTCAAGTTGTAGGTATTGAAACAGATAGAACTGAATGTTGCCAGAGTATCTTCATCTCTCCGTCAAAGTTTTAGCCCCTGATTATGACTTGCTAAATGTTTACATTGGCTGAAAAAAAGGGAATAAATTGAAGTAAAAAAGAAAAACATTCATTCAGATTTGCAGAAACATAGTTAATACATCATCTCCATTAAATCTGAATTTCTTACCAAACATGTACTCCATGTACAGTAGAAATACTGCATATTGTGTTCCCACATAGAAGTCTGAGTTTAAAGTGCAGTACCTCACCTGTGCACTGGGGGGCACTGCATGTCTGTAATGCAGGAGTCACCAAACTTTTTGAAACAAAGCTACTTGTTTAATGCAGACTTAGCAAACAATGTAAAAATAAAATGTTCTGGGAAAAAATAATAGTGACCACTTTTATGGCCATCACGATTCGGCCCCATTAGAATATCGTTGCAAGTGGAGCCTCTGCTCAAAAAGCACAGGAACCGTAGCATTTGGACCCTTTTTGGACTCGTTTTTTTATTGGACACACCTGGCAGGGACCATGGGAAGACCATGGGGGGTGGGGCGTTTCTAAATTCCTGCCATGAATCAGAGTTAAATTAATTTATTTTACAAAACTAAGCCTGAGTCCGTCTGTCAGGGAGATAGTGCTGACGTCAGCTCTCCTGATACGACAAATGTCCTGTCCCCTCTTTTTTTATGAATTAATATTTGACTTCTTCCTCTGCAGTCCTGTCTGTATATAAGTATTTTAATGGATACTGTGTTGGGTCTTCTGTGATTATATGTTTCAAAATGTCATTGTCTGGTGTCTAAATAACAGAAAAAAGTCCAATCTGCTCGTGGTTTGGGGGGAGTCTACGTAACAATGTAAAATAAGCTTTTTCTTTTTAATCAAGTTACTGTTGGGGTGTATTTTAGTAATATACAAACCAACATTTCCTCCTGTTTTTGGCCATTTAGTCGCCAAGGTGAATGTCTCTGTGGATCCTGACTGTGTACAGGAGCCGTCGGTGTCTCTGTGTATATAATGTAAAGATGTACAATGTAGCGGCTCTAGGGTGGATATTTATTTACTTACATAAAGATCCTGATGTTGAAAATGAAGATTTCAGGTAAATATATTAAAAATATGTAGCATTTTATTTTATTATCATAATGCACCATGATGACAAAATGTTTTTATTTTTACCAGTGCTGAACTAGTATTGTTGCTACATTAGCATTTCTGTCACAACCCGAGTGGTACACACAGAATACACACTATTACAATAATGAGGGGAAGTCTAAAACGTCTTGGACAAAGTGAAACACAAAAGATATATAATTTTTAAAAAAGGCGTCATTCAATTTGCCGTTTCCTCTCTTTAAACTGATGTTTTCTATTGAACTATTTTTCGTAGAATCCTTGCTAGGTCCAAACCGCTTCAGCAAACATGTTTTTTTTTTATCTTTTTTTTTTTTTTTTAATCAAATTAGAATAATAATGAGACATCGTTGTTTTTAGGGGTGCTGAGAAAATGCCTAAAAGTTTATTAAAATCAGATTTAGGGGTGGCGCATTAGAACAAGTAAAGCAGGCAGTAGTTTGGATCCCCATCCACTAGAGGGCCCCAGCCAGAAAAAAAACGGCGTGTAATGATAGGATGAGGGCCCCGGTGATGTCCCGCCCCTGCCTTTTCACATCTGTCCAGAAAGTTTTTGACTTCCCCTCGTACAGGTTGCCTCCAGTTTGACGGTGAAATCTCGTTGACAGTCTGCAGTGTTTCAAACCACATTTGTACCGGAGCTACTGTCCACCTCTGCTGTGTCTTTACAACAACTGCTGAGGATTTTACAGGTTGAACCGAGCCTATTTTTAAACTGGACTCTTTTACAGAACCTTTGAAACGATACCGTGGACTGTATTTCTAATCGGCCCAGCAGTTCTTCTCTGAGAGGCTGTTGCATGTCACAAAGCCCGACTGGAAGTGTGTAACCTTCATGCTAAACAACAATAAAGCAGTGATACTGTATTCTACTCTATGTCCTCTTCAGTGTCCAGTGGATCTGTCCATCCATCAGTTTCACCAGCTGATTGGTGCAGTGAATCATTTTTATAGTTTAGGTAGAGTCTGCCTTTACAATCAAGGACAAAACACTCTTGCATAGACGTGGGCAAACTATGGTCCGTGGACCAGATACAGTCCACTGGACTTTTTAACCCAGATATTGTTTTTTCTTCTTTTTCTCCTTCTCTTTTCTCATCAACATTTTCCATCTCTCTCTGTTCTCTGTATCTTCTACTCTAACTCCAACTACCTCCATGTCCTCCCTCACTGCACCCATCAATCTCCTCTTTGTCTCCTACCTGGTAGCTCCATCTCTAGGATAATTTTTCTACCAATGTATCCACTGTCCCTTCTCTGAATATGTCTTAACCATCTCAATCTGGCTTCTCTTATCTTTTTCTCCATACAGTCCTGTCTGTGTTGTCCCTCTAATTACCTCATTCCTGATCCTGTCCCTCCTAGTATCTCTAATCCATCCATCATGGCTGGTCTCACAACTGTCCTGTAAACCTTCCCCTTCACCTTAGCTGACTCTCTTGATGATCCTATCTAAATTTCTCCACCTTCTCCACCTCTGCTTCTTGTAACCTCACCATTCCTAATCCAGAAAGTGGATTCCTTAGAATCTGCTGAAATTTCAGTTGATACCACTAGGTGAAGGAAGACATCAGATGCGGTTAGTTATCTAAGTTTAATGTCATTTATTCATTCACCTTCACCTATGTATCTATTGCGTGGTCACAGGGACAGGAGTCTCCATGACTGCCTCCCAAATCACACTGCACCCCACTGGAAGTTATGTGGGTTGGGAGACTTCTGCGCTGATCACCTCAGTAGCAACCCGGTGGATTAGACTCCAAACCCAAGTGTGCTTAACCACTAGTCCACCACTGCCACGTCCCAGGTTTATATTTTTCACATTTTATTTAAAGAAAAAAATGAAAGAAATGAAAGAATAAATCAACACAGGCAGCAACAAGAGAGTTTTTTATTATGGCAAATGTAGTTTGGATCATTGTCAGTGAGCATCGTACCCTCATTATGTCAAATGATGAAATGCATTAATTTATTGTGTGTTTTTTTAGGGCTGTCAATCAAACTTCAACATTACACTACAGCTCCTTTTTAACTGCACAAACATACAAGTCCTGGTCGCTGCTGAACTGAAACACCAGGGAACCACAGGAGGAACATCCTCCAGATATTGCACAAGACGGCAATAGCTCTTTATAAAACTGGCCATGCTGATTGACATTATAAAATTCTTTAAAAACAAAAAAAAATGTTTTACATATTTTCTCAAACTAAACAAAGCACTTGTGCTTTATCAAACATGAGAGAACAATGGGAGACAAGAGAGCAAAAACAGTCGCTCTTTGGTTTTTCTGATGGACTGGATGATGCGGTGGGAGCCGTGGCTGCCGTACAGCAACCAGGTGGAGATGGACACTTAAACCGAGCGGAGGGAGACTTGTTCAATATACTGCTGGACTCTTCAGAGACAAGGCCTTTACGTCGTCTATAGAGCACGTGGCCTCTTTGGAGTTATTTGTTTGCTCGCCTGCTCCTCTTCCTGCAGTGTGCAGCGGAAAGATTTGACTTTATCTGTAAGACAAGAAAAAAGTGTGAAAGGTAAAAATATCAGGAAAGAAATTGTTGTTCAGGACGGTGTTCCCATCTGGTTAGGTTATCTTTTACGCAAGAAGGCTGAAATTTTCATTAATGAGTTACCTCTCAGTTCAATGAGAATGTCTATCTTCTGGTCCAGGATTTGTTCTAGTTGAGTTGCATACGACTCTACGTCGTAGTCCACCTCCTCTGTCATTTCCAGGAGCACCTTCTCATCTTCCAACCAACGGATGGACTCCTGTGGAGGAACGTACTGTGGATTAACACAGTCTGAACAACACAGGTCTGCTTCACTAACAGTCTCTCCTGTCTTTGCTTTCTTTATTATGAAATACTGTAAACTGTGACTGAGTGTTGAGTGAAATTGTAGTATACCTGGAACACTGCTCTGTGGTCCTCCAGAACCTGCTCCTCCATTTCTACCAGTTGTGATACAGCTTCATGGAAAGTGAAGAGCTGTGGGGACACCTCTTCCTCCTAGAGGAGAGCAAAACAAAAAAGAATTACAAGTTAAAAATATGGATATATTTCAATTGTGAACTTTTGGTTTTGTAGTGATGTAGTGATGTGAACTCCAATGATGTTTCCCATAAATATATAAAACAAAATCTAAGAAATCTAAAGGCTGATGAGAACTGAACTGATGAGAATGTTCTCTGACGATTTACCAAAATTAAAAATACTATGTTTCTCCTATTTGCAACAACAAAATCAGACTTTTACTCACAAAAGTCATGTTTTTAAAAAAGTAAATAGCTGTAAGAAAAAAAACATTGAATCTAGAGGGAGCAGCAAAGGTTGTTCTTTCTACTGCACATATATCTTAATTCCCAGACTATATTTACTTCATGTTTTTAGCCCTTTGTCTGCGTTTGCAACATATAGTCAGGTGTAACTTGCATATTAAAATATATAATCCCCTATATTTGTTATTTTCACACTCACAGCCGCTAGAGGTCAGGTGCGACTAATACACAGGAGCCACTTATACACTGTATGATTTTTGCATATCATTAAGCTTTTTTTTGACTGCTGCGACTTATAGTCCAGAAAATACAATTCTTTAACTTCAAATCAAAACACTGACTTCAGATAAACATAAATAAAGAGACAGTGACTACAGCGTTGTCCTCACCCACAAACATCAGTGTGCAACTGATTTGTCTTACGTTCTGTTCACAGAGCAGCTTCAGGTCGTCTCTCTGCGGAGAACTGCCAACCCCCCACTGGGCCTCCAGAACCTCCAACTGATTGGCCAGTCCCTGATGACACTCCATGGCTGCGGCAGGATCTACAGTGAGCTCCTTCACCCTGACAACACACCAGAGCAGCCGTGATGTAACCGACTTCAGAATGAGAGGGATTGACTAAAGCTAACTAGTAGTAATGGGGCAACACGGGTGGATTGGATGTGGTCAAAGGAGGAGAAGGAAAGAACAGATGAGTAGCGATACAGTAGTGATAAAGTCAAGTGTCAGCGATCATACTCGTATGTGGGCGAGGTCTCCGAGCGACCCCCTCCACCACCGCTCTGTGAGAAAGGAATGTCAGAGGGACTGATCCCAAACTCCTTCACTCTGAGGAAGGGAAAGGAAAGGAAAGAGGAGAGAGAGGAATAAAGAAACCAGAGAGAAACCATGTTTTAAGAATTACTGTACAGGAATAGAATGAAAGAGATAAGATAAGAGATCAGGCCAGACTAAATATCCTGACAGGGTTCAACTCCTATATATTATCATTTCATTAGAAGTCAAAAGTCTTACCTGTTAGCATATCTAAGTGTATTCAACGTGTTTTCACAAGAGGCCATTCCAGGAGAGATGGTAGCAATCTGTCAGAGGGCAGAAAGAAAGGAGACATGTATGATGTAGAGCAGTATTCCCCAACCTTTTTTGCTCCAGGGACCGGTTAAATGCCTCATACTATTTTCACGGACCGGTCATTAAGTTGCGGCAGATAAATACACCTCATTAAAAGTAAATTTCCGGTGTTCTGAAATATTTTCCTACCTATAAAATCTTCCTACCCAGGCTATAATTTTCTCCTACCAGAACAGTATAAAAAGGTTAGAATCTTGAATCTCAATGACTGTGCGTCGTTTTGACTTTATTGTTGTTGTCTGAGAAAATATTTCCCGATCAAATATAGTTGCTTTATTGATGATGGAATCCTAGCCATTCTATTGGTCAGTTCTTTTGTTGACATGGGTATGGATCAAGTGGAAGTCATAGACAGATGGGGCCAAAAGAAAACATTATTTCTCTGCGGCCCGGCACCAATTAACCCACGGACCGGAAACGGTCCCCAGCCCAGTGGTTGGGAACCACTGATGTAAAGGATGTCAGGATTGGATCTAAAGCTCTTTTATTTCACCGTGTCCTCAAGTACAGGACAATGTTTTTATTATGTGCCCCGAACACACATTTGGTCTTAAAATGTTGTTTTACACCAGACAAGGCCAACATGCTCCAGAAGGAGCTGCAGGTTTTTGTTCAAACCAACCAAGAACACATAGTTTGACCAATCAGCTGTCTGGTAACTGAGATCAGTTGATTTAACCAATCAACTCAGGTGTGCTGCTGATAGGTTGGAACAAAAACCTGCAGTGACTCTTTCTGGAAAAGGTTGGCTATGGATGATCCAGACAGACAGACTGACAGATAGATCTAAGGTTGTCAGACATCTTTAAAAAATGCATTATCACAACAGTATTTTTCAAATATTGTTGTTTTTTTCCAGTGTTTTATTTTCCAACTTTTTCCAGGATGTGTTTTTTTGTAAAGACTAATCTTAGCTCATTATCATATTAGTAGTTGTTGACTGTGATTTGTGGTTGACTCCAAGTCCAGCTCCTGGGTTCGTGTCTTCATTAATATTCAACACTTTATGGCAATGTCTTCATAGGATCAAGAGTAACAGAGAGAGACAGTTCAGACAGTTCTCACCATGCACGTCCTGGAGTTCTCCCCGATGAAGGAGTCCCTCAGCACCTGGGTCAACTTACTGGCCCTGAAAGGAGTGTGAGGTTTGTTCCGACCCAGGGCTCGAATACACTCCTGCAAAAAGTAGAAAAGTAGATAAGTTTCTTATTTGTTGAGGTTTGGTTATGATGACAGGGATCAGTGAAGGAGGAGGCGACGAAAAGAACCTTGAGTGCCAGCAGACTCTTGTTGATCTCTGCTCCTTCTAAGCGAGTCTTACGGTCGGCACTGGACGTGTCCGCCCCTCGCTCATTACCAGCCAGGTCGATGAGGGAGAACTTTCCATGCATCTTCCCCCGTCGACGAAGAATGATCTGGAACACGGCGTGGCTCCGTGATGAGTGAGCATTAGCTGAGGTTTGTCCAGAAGTCCTGAAAGAAATTCACCAAAACTCAAATTGCAGCAGCTGATCTGAATCAGTCTGTCAGCAGAGTTAGTCCAATCATCATCATCATTCACCTGCAGCTGTTTCCCATTTCAATGAGTTTCAGGACGTCTTCCGTGCACTTCACCTCCCTCTCCTGCAGGCCCACCACCTGCACCTGCTGCTTCCCGTCCTCCAGGACTCGTAACTTGGCTTTGCGGTTGAGGAGATCGAACACCTTTTATCCATAAACAGTTGTAAAGTATTAACTGGGAACAGATAGAAGGAACTACAGAGGTTTTATTTTGTTTATGAACACTGACCTTCCCGCTGTAAATCTCAAAAAACGTGGCAAAGACCTGCAGATCCAACTTCTTGTAATTTGGCTTTTTCAACATGAGAAAAACATCTCTGGCTGGTGGGAACAGAGACATGGACTCTTAAATACCAAGCTCTGTGCAGCAGGCTGATGTAAAGAAGCAGAAGAAGGCACCGTCTCACCTGAGAGTGCGTAGATGCCTTTGGAACAGTCCTGGTTCTTTCCTGAAAAGTCTCCTCCCATTGTCTGAAAGAGCACAGCTCGTCACCAACGGAGAACGATCACAAGTGTCCATTTATGAACGGTCGGACCAAAACACTCACGTGTGTTTTACCACTTCCTGTTTGTCCATAGGCAAAGCAGGTCGCCATCCCTCTCTCAAAGATGGTCTCGACCAGAGGCTGGGCAGTGAATCTGAGAGCGGAGGAGAAGTGACTTCAGCTGAGCTCCAGTCTCTACTGTTAGTGACTGTGACAGTGATGGGAACACAGACCTGTACACCATCTCATTGGTGGAGTTCTCATCAAAAGCGTAGTCAAATCGGAATGTTTGGTTTTCCAAGTAGCGAGTGAGATCCACTTTCTGCTTGGGCTCATGCACCATGACAACATCTTTACTGGGGATGGTGATGACGTCCAGTTCCTTCGTTGACAACTCTGAGGGAGAAAGAGGAAAAAAACGAACATCACCTAGACTCACTCGAAATTGCGCGACGATAAGAAAACAGCGACTTGTGACTTCTCTCACCTTTCTTATTGAGGGGACGAGCACGAACACACACACATATCCTGTGCTCCTCAATCTGTCAACATAGAAACAGGTGGAGAAAAATTTTATTTTGTGAAGAAAAACTACGACTGTCAAACATTACTTATTTTCATCTGATTGATGGTTATTTAACAAAGAGATTAAACTATTAATCACTTAATCATTAATCACACAATTCTGAATAAAAGCTGGTCTTTGCATTCACATAAATGCATGCAGGCCATTGAGATGTTTAAATGATAACAAGTATTAACTACATAATAGAGCAGACATGAGCAAACTAAGGGTTGTGGGCTGAAGGCCGTCCCATTTGGCTTCCAAAGTGATTAGAGGGACAACACAAGAGGTTTAGAGAAAAAGCTAGAGAAGCCAGATTGAGATGGTTTGGACATGATCAGAGGAGGGACAGTGGATACATTGGTAAAAGTAAAATCCTAGACATGGAGCTACGAGGTAGTAGACAAAGAGGAGATTGATGGATGCAGTGAGGGAGGACATGGAGTTAGAGTAGAAGATACAGAGGACAGGGGGAGATGGAAAATGTTGAGTCGCTGTGGCAACCACTGAAAAAAGGGACAAGCTGAAAGGAGAAGAAGGAAAAGATCTGGTCCAGCAAACTTGACCCACTGCCTTTTCACTGCAATGCCTTAATTTCTCCAATAGATGGTTAAGAAAAGATAAAGTATTTTAGCAGTATATCCTTAATGGATGACTTCAATTTATTTTAGTTCTCACCTATGCTCCATCTATCTGTTTCTAACTCTAACACCATGTCACATTTAGGACCCTTCACGGCCTGTGAGTCAAATGTTTGGCTAAAAAAAAAGAGGAAATGATCGGACATTTAATTCTCTATACCAGGTCATTGGTGGTCAGTGGTCTGTAGTCCAGGCTGCCTCTGAAGTCTCTGATCATACACATGATTTCATAGTTGGGTAAATTCACATCCACCTCCTGCAGTGGAACAAAAACACAACTTGGTTAAAGTGAATAAAGGGTTAATCCTGGTCCTCAAGGTTATGTTTGTTTTCTGATAAAATATTTAGTTATTTACAATCCAACTAGTTTTACTTTTAAGTAACAATTATTTTTTACCTGCGCTCTCTTTTCTCGCAGCTCTTGCTGCTGCAGACGTCTCTTCTCTCTCTTCTCCTGCAGTTTCTCCACCTCTTTGACACAGTTGGACTTCCTCCGAGCTGGTGATCATCGAAAGAACAACCAAGAGAAGAGTGAAGCAACAGGAGAAGCCACAAAGACACTTTCTACGTAGATTCATCCAGGTCATTCAATCCAAAATGTTATGTCCAGTTGTCCTCAAAGTAACATTATTTTGAGCCACAAAGACACTCACCATTCTGTTGCTGGATCAGAGACTCTTTGGCAGCAGGTTGGGCAGTGATAGCTGGTGGAGGGGGCTCTGGAGCCTGGCTGTGCTGGCTGGGACGGGCCCGTGTGGTCCCTACGGCTGCAGCTGAGAGGCAGAGAGTCTGACATCATTAAGACTGTGGTTTACCACGGTTGGTTGTTGTTGTCAGAAAAAGAGACACTTATCTATAAAGTTATATTAGTTAATCGTAATATAAGTATAATTTCTTTATGTTCTAGATGAATTTTAAAAAATGTGGCAGTGGTGGCCCAGTGGTTAAGGAACTGGACTTGGGTGTGGTGGGTTACAGGTTTGAATCCATCAGCTGCCAGGGTACAAATGAGGTGCACTTATCCCTACCCACTGCTCCCCAGGTGCATTGCCCACTGTCCACTTTAGTGGTTTAGTGCTAAATGCAGAGATCACATGTTAGTGTGTGCAGTGGTGTGGATCACAATGACAGTGTGTTTTTCGTTCCATCCAAAATGTGATGATGACTGTTTTTAATTGATAATTTATTTTACAATAGTGAATTTACTGTCCTCTACTATACTCCCACAGTGGGCACCAGGCTGGATCAACATGTTTTTGCACCAGTTCACAGCAGACATTTATAAGAAATTCTGATGCTATCGTTTGTACCGTTTGTAAGTAAATTTGTCAAAAAGGACAGAAAGAAAGTAGAGTTTTTACCTCTCTGTATCATTGTTTCACAAGTTGTGCCTTGTTGCATTGCATTGTTGGTATGTATTGCAAAGAATAACCTGCATGTACAGGTCCAGAATATTTGTAAGTTTTGTACATTTTTTGTAAATTTACAAAAAGTTTTGTAATTTTTTTTTTTGCCATATTTCATGCTCTCCAATGGCTTCTAAAGGGTTTGTTAGAGGTTCATATTTAATGTCATGTGTAAATAATATAATATAATAAATGTAAATAATATAATATAATAAATGTAAATAATATAATAACGATCCTGTCTAAATTCTGTAGTATCTCGCCTATTGTAGTCGGTGTTGGACCATAGAAGAGATAATAGTGTATGGCTCATGATGTGACCGTTTCTATTGGTTTATTTAACTAGAATTTGAAGGAAACAAGAAAAACGTAACTTTTGTTAAGAATTTAGCTTCTCCACATCTAATATCTAATATAATTACATCAACTTTTCATAATATGATGGAGTGTCCCCTCTAGTCTAGCCGACGATAGAGAACAGCAGTTTTTTGCTGTGAAACATCTTTATTTTATGCAGTTACTGTAAATACACAGCGTAGTACTGTGATACTACATATTTGTGATACTGTCTTGCTTGATGTTCTTTTGCATTTGTTCTTTTTGTGTTTGTGTGAGCTTGTTTTTAATATAGCAGTGTTTTGCACTGATTCATTTACAATGATGAAAATATTAAATATTATATAGGAAACCTAACAAAAATGACGCAGGAAACATGAATGATCCTCCATGTGTGTGAGGTTAAAGACAACAGTTTAATGACGTTAATAATCTGCTACCTGTCCACACAGTTTGCAGAACAAATTGATCGTACCTCTGTTCTCAGGAGCGTTTTCAGACCTGGGTATTGCTGTGACTCGTCTGGTCTGAAAATAAAATAAAAGAATAACCATGAGATCTTAGGATTTCCTGAGGGATTGAATTGAAGAATTAAAGACATGGCATAAAATGACTCATATTTTCCAACAAATGCTTGTGTATGTAGAAAATAATGTGCTGTCTTTATAAACTGCTCTGTGTTGCTGTGTTTTTATGCGTCTACATTTAAAAGGAGAATATTGGTAAGCACTGAACCAAGAAATTGAATCATGAAATTTGCTCTCAAATTTCCTTTCAATACCAATATATTTTTTAAAATCTCCCTGATAGTAATTTTAAAAAGCCTCATTGAATTATATTATTTCTTGGCTAATTTAGTTTTGTACTTGAAGTAAACATTCACATCTGGCGTTCAAGATGTTCAAAAATCGGGAAAGAAATTTTAATTTTCTATTTTATTTTTGGAAAAAACTTTTTTCAAAAATCCAACTTTTCTGAAAACAACTCAGGATTTTTTCAAGTTGTGTCCAGTGGAAAAAGTTTTAATAAAAACTTGTTGTGCAACAAGCAATTTGAGCTAAAAAAAATTGAAATTTTTTGAAAAAAAAAATTGAAATTTCTGAAATTGACTGAAATTTCTGAAATTGACTGAAATTTCATCAGAATTAAAAAGTTGAAAAATTTGATTTTTTGGTACGTGGTTATAAATTATTAAAGAAATTGCATGGTTCTTTTTTACGATAATAAAATAGAATCATGCAAAAAAAATTAGAAATTAGTATTATCATAATTACCTTTGTTAACTATGCGTATAATGGCAAAATCAAATGTTATGGGAAACACTGCTGAAAGTTTAGTGACTATACTATCTGAAACAACGTGGTGAAATATGGATGATGGTAATCAGAAGCATACCTTGGGAACTCTGCTGGTTTTTGCAACACTGGAGGAATGAAGTGGAGGCTCAGGACTCTGTGGAATCTCCTCATCAGGAGCAACATCTGGGTTCAGAGCAAAGATGCTCTCCAGGTCAATCTGAGGCAGAAAGACAATGACATAAGAGTGACATGTCCACAGCTCCAGATTAGCAAAAATAATCTTCGGCTTTGTAGCTTGTTTAATGAAGGTGTTGCATTCAGGGACCATCTAGACCTTAATAAAGTTTTTCTAATACATTACGGGAATAGTGGATTTTATTAGACCTTTTTAAGGTAATGCATATAATGCAATCTTCTTCTTTCGGCTTGTCCCTTTTTCAGGGGTTGCCACAGCGAGTCAACATTTTCCATCTCCCCCGTCCTCTGTATCCTCACCTCTGAATTTTGTTGTCTTGCATCATTGATTTGGCCAAAGTTTTTACACTTATTACCCTTCCTGACGCAACCCTCACACTGGCTTGTGCTCCCTAGTGGCTGGATTCCATATAATGCAATATACCAGACTATATATACAACATTTAATCTCTAAAGCATTATAAGGCCGATAAGAAAAACAAGTAAATGAGGTGAGACCCACGGTTCAGTCCTTTTATACCTCTTTCCCCTTAGTGTCTCCATTCTCGATCCACTCCACAGTCACGCTCTCACTGTCCTCATGCAGGGATGTGACCATTGCTGGATGTATTCGTCCTGCAGTGGGAGACAGTACAGAGATGCACACAGTCAGACCTCACAGCACAGGAACTGAAAGCTTTTTCTCTGACTCTGGAGTCTCCCATGTTGGGGACAAAGGTTTAAATATCAACATTTCCATCTTCAATCACAACTTCTTCATCTGATGCACGTGCGATGTGAGGCACATGGGTGTGGCTCAGAGGATGGAGGCAGAAGAACGATGACACACAGTCTCCACACTACAGCTACGTTAACGTTCACGTCGTCATTGACAGACACTGGTTTCTTCTGAACCCAACACAGTGACAGAATGAGTCCTTCGTGATTTACAGCAGTGATCAGCGATGCAGCAAAGGCAGCAGCAGCAGAGAGAGAAGAGGCCTTTACGGCAGCACCGCCGTGAATCCCGGCCATCACCGGTGATTCACAGGCCAGTGTCTGGTAACGCAGCGCATTTTATTCTGCACTGAAGACGCAGTGGAAGAAGCCGGTTTGACAGTAGCCGCGGCAGATATCACTAATCACCAAGACAACCAGTACAAAAGATCAGGGAAAAAGAACCACGAAAACGGACCCGCCCGGCTGGCATCCCCGCCGGCTAGTGAGGGTTTAGTGAATTAAAAAACAGCAATGTGACTTTAGCATGAACGGCCATTAATGTAATAGCACAGTAACACAAACATTCTGCGTGATTTTTTTTATTTATTGTTACACGACCTCGGTATAGTTTGAGCAGACAGTGGTGCAGTAACGCCGGTTGGCCAGCAGAACCGCTCGGGCGGCGGGGAAACGTTAGCTCAGTTCACCCCGAGATGCCGGTGGGGAGCGTCGTCTTGTGTGCGTGTGTGTCCACGTACCGTCACTCCGTTTTATCTCCACATACACGCCCACGAATACCTTCCCGAACAGCGCGGTCATTTCAGCCGGTGTTCTCCTCCTGCGGTTCCACGGAGTGTGCGTGTGTGTGACGGGGAGTGTGTGAGCGCGGTGCCAGGCTAAGTTATGATGCACCGCTGCAGAGACGGAGGTCACTGTCGGTTGTTCACAGGAGGAGAGAGGACAGGAGAGAAGAGTCAGTACGCATGCGCATCAGCATCACACCATCATTTGGCGTCGAAACACGATTTTGTACCTAATGCATGCACAGAATCTT
>JAFBJS010008588.1:9135-30587 GCA_016785265.1 Paraplagusia blochii
TTCACAATAACACAGTGAAGACAGATTTCTACAAAGTAACCAAAGCAAAAACAAAGAAAATTAGAATTCATGCTCTTTAAGTCATTATTTAACTTTGACTGAAGCTGGTAACTTCTCTGGGCTTGTAAAAGTCTAGAAGTATAATTTTATTGACGATATAATGGAAGCAAGCAATAAACTCCCACACTACATGGGTGATCTTAATTTTATTAACTGTTAACCTAGTGGCACCAGTATGGACGGAAGGATGAATGTCTTGGTAGAATTCTGTTTTTCCCCTTTGACACCATAGTTTTTTGTGTTAGAGAAGCAACATTTTATTAACCCTAACTGATCTGTGAAGCAATATAAGAGTTAGACATCAACAGTGCAAATACTTAATGTAGGCACTATATCTGTAACTTTTTGACTGCTTCTTTTTGGTGGTTTAACAAATCATCTATGATTTTCCTTCTTCCATCTTATTTGTAGAGTCAGCGAGGAGAAAGAAAAATCAGTGCAGCGTCTGAAAGATGAACAGGAAAATTACGAATGCAAGATCCAGCAGATGGAGCAGCAGAATGTGAGAATAATGAACGAGCGGGAAAGTATCCTTTCAGAAATAAGTCAACAAATGGAAAAATGATCCAGTGCGGCCCAATGCGAGTTGGTATATTGGTCAGGTTTGTCTTCTTGTTATGTTGTATTTAAAAACAGAATAGTAGACAAAGAAAGCAGAGGGGATGCTTTGATTCCTGGAGTAACCACAGGCTTGGCACTGGCGGCTTGACATGGCTTGCACATATTGCCAAATTTTCAACTTTCAGTAAAAACTGATTTTTTTTTCCCACTTGTTTTTGATCCATTTGTTATGTCCCAAGTTTAAGGGAAAAGAGTACACAACATAGTTTTGCCCGTTTTCTCCTCTTCTTCCCCAAGAATATGGCCAATACACCAAACAGCTAACTTTTTGGGCTGTTTAATTAGCTCAACTTATAGAATAACATAAAAATACCACAACACAAAGAGGACCCTGCTGTTACCAATTTCAACAATTTAACAGGAAATACAAGGTTTTGACTCGTAACTCAAACACAAACGAAAGCGAAAGCAGTTTAAAATAAATAAGCCTATGTCACAGAATTGGACTTTCTAATCACAGGACATCACACATCAAGGATACATGACAAGATGGTTAGCTCACACAACTAGGACACCGAATCAATCAAAATAAAAGCTAAGCACATGGCCAAGTTCCTGGCAAAAGTTGAAGAGAAAAGGATAAGATGGCCGACATCAGATGGTTATATTCTTGCGGTCCACCAATTAACTTGCAGCTTTTTATCCCATGTGATCCTGCCAATTAGACAAGACACGCCCAAAACAAACAATTCACACACACTAGATTTTAAACGTAATTATACGACCACAGGGTTGTAACACACCCCAGTTAAACCATATTACATTGCTGTCACCTATGTAAACTTGTTTATTTATGGTCGTTGTCATATCTGCTTTTCCAATTTAAAGTCTGTAGGGGGCAGTGTTGCCTCAGTTAAGATTGCAGGATGAGACCGTAAATATACGGAAAGGCTTTATGCTGTTGCTGTTGTTTTTTTTCTCCAACGCTTTTAGCAGGTGCACTGTCTCTGTTCTGTACTGTTCTCTACACATAACCAAAAAGCATCTTTATTTCTCTAATTTAACCTCATATAGTTTAGTACACAGCAATTGGAAATCCAAAGATGTTGTGTCAAATCTTATAAAATCATGTTTTTTTTGCTTACTGTTATTATTGCTTGTAATTCATAGTAGGATAATGTGCTTTTTTATTCTTATAAAATGAGTTAAGACATATCAGAGGCCTGCACGGTGGAAATGATTTCCAATGCCAAGCTCAGATGCCTTTGTGTTTTTTCTTTTTTCTTTTTTTTATACCAGGGTTAAAATATGAGGCAGTAAATGAATTTAAACTAGACCTACTGGCATGAATCCCACTACAGCATGTACCATTACCCAACATAACATCGGCACTATAGTCGTAGTCATATTAGGCTGTTAATTGCACCCTGAACTCGGCTTACTGTCTCATAACAATTCAGCCCGGGTCATAATGTATCATGGCCAGCAGTCAATTTAGTTTGAAAACAAATTTAATATGAAAACTAATTGACCTGGCTGGTAAATTGCATGACTGGCGCTGGTGGTGGTGAAAATTAGGAAAGCATAACTCAATTAAGGGCACTTTGGCTCAGAGACCTGGCATTTACACCAAACTTCTAAACTCTATTAAAAAGTATTTGAGAGGACAGAGCGTTGGGATCCACACACCTCTGGGGGGAGATGTGGTCTTTTTTGTCTGTGAAAGAGTCATAGACAGCTGTTCCCAGGCAAAAAAAAAAAAGGTTCAGCATTTTCCGAAAGGTTAAAGTGACACCAAAGGCAAACACATCGAATGAGTCTTGTCAAGACTAATTCCATTACGCCCCGGCTTATCTTATCTAACCAAGATTCAGTGTTGTCAGGAATATAAAGAATGCCAAGCCTTACCTTTAGCTACGAGCCATCTTGGATAAGAGAGAGAAAAAAAAGGACCTGTGATATTTGGGGTTTTCAGTTGACATTTGAAACAAATTGGTACATAGAGCGAGAATCTCATTTTATGAAGGAAGGGCACTATTTGCACTTACAGGCATGTTGGCATTGGCAGAGGTGGAGGTGTTTTTCATTAAACGTTGCACAGATTTTCTTTCTATATTCACATTAAGGGACAGCAGATTCTTGGGCCAATGCAATACAAAAAAAAATCTTTATATTGAAATATAGAAAATATAAAACAGTATTTCTGTGATGAATGGAAAATGCCTCGTGCTGATGACTTTGTTTCCTTGTATAATAGTGCTGACATAGGTGCAGTGAAGTGAAGGTGAAGTAATCACTTATCACTATCTAAACTAGCGAAAAAGAAACTAACATCAAAATGACACTCCCTGTAAAAAAGTGAGTAAAAAATAGGGATATTCGATATTAACATTTACCGATATCCGATATTGCCCAAACACTTAATTATCGATACCGATATAAACCGATACTGATATATGGAGGTAATTTATTGTGATCCCCAACAAAAGACATTCTATGAATAATTGTGTACAACATAAACACACTTCTCCAACATAAGATACAGAAAAGGCCACATTTATTTATTTTTTTACCATTTTGTCTGAAACTGTCCTATGATTCTTTATGCAGCATTTAATGTAAACAAGAAATGTCTATTGTTGGACAGAATAACTTTCCAAACAATAGGCAAATAATTAGGCACAGATAGAAACAGCTACAGTATAAGAGTCAACAGCGCTCCTTAAAATGCAAACAAACATTTTAGCAACGCCACAATGTAAACGACTCTTCTCGTTGATGACATGAGAGACGACACCAAATCTTTTTTTCTCAGATATAAAAAAAAGTTTGGGCTGATACTACAGGTGTGGACTGATATTATCGTCCATCCCTAGTAATGAAATACAAGTAATTCATTCATTTAATTACAAATATCATGTCATTCTTGTTGTTCTTGAAGAAGATAACACATCACCAGGAATCACACTTGATATAATATGTATGCACTCCTATTTTATTTTACATGCATCTTGTTTTTTTTATATGGTACTGCAATGGTACCACAATTTGTTTTGGGGGTTGTTGGTCATCTCGCATCACATTTCCGTTCACAGTTATTTTTTCTGGTTCAGTCACATTTTTTTGGCACTTAAACTTGAGTTATACTAATTGTCCAGCTATTACTCGGTCAACAATAAAATATCCTCGATAAAGTAGTTGTTAATGATTTTTGAATAATGTCTGTTGTCTTGGGTTGCGCAGGCTTGTCACTTAAAATATTGGTCTACAGAAAGAAAGTTTGGAAAACATAATTTTAGTGTGTACTTAGACCTGGACTACATATATGCAGGCTAATTTTTACTGATGTCCCTTCATGTCATTTGACATGAGATGTATTTCCCCACCCAAACCACTGCTAGCATATTTTTAACTCTCTAAGTCTATAAGAATGTTTTTGATTGGAATCCTGCAGCCTCTTTAGATTCATTAGTATTGAATCCATTATGTAAGCTGCCTTCTTCTATTAATTTGCGGTCATCACTTCCCTATGCACACATTCATTTACAGCAGTCTCTTCTCCAAACTGCCTGCACATTCCTACTCAATCTGTTTGGCAAGCTGTGCTGAAACAGGCTCTAAAATATTACCCCCTCCTGTGCAAATTTGTTCCACCTTGAAGTGGATTTCATTATTTCATTTGAGCCTTAGCTTGACAGGGATGTGAATCACTTTGACAGGCACCGTCTGAAGCCTCTACAACACAGGCACTTGATTCAGAGTATTTTTGGAGCAGAGGGGAGGAGTATCTCGTTGTTGGCACTCTGTAGCTGCAATGTAAAGTGACGGTTCTGCTGGACGTATGGCCGTGTAGGCTGACATCTGAGGCTTTGGAAGGGCCGGAAGAAGGCAGAATAAAAAAAGTGTTTATTAGTGGTTACGAAGCAGCTCAGATCACCTAGTTCAGTGTTCCTCAACCTTTTTTACGCCACGGACCGGTTAAATGTCTTGCACTATTTTCACGGACCAGTCGTTAAGTTGTGGCAGATAAATACCCCTTAATAAAATGTAATTTCCAGTGTTCTGAAATATTATCCTACCCATAAAATCTTCCTACCCAAATTAACTGCACAACAAGGATTTCTGTGCACACAGCCTATAACTTTCTGCTACCAGACTCATATAAAACTTAGAATCTTATCAATGACTCATCATTTTGTGTTTATTGTTATTGTCTTCACTGAGAATATATTTCCTAATCAAATATAGTTGCATTATTCATGATGGAATCCTAGCCATTCTATTGTTAAGTTCTTTTGTTATGGGTATGGAGCAAGTGGAAGTAATAGACAGATGGGGCAAAAAATTGGGAAACATTATTTTATCTGTGGCCCGGAAACAATTTAGCTGGTACTGGTAGCGGGCCTCAAATTTAGTTTTGTATTATTATTATTGTTATTTTTTTTTTTTTTGTAAAAAACATCAGTGTCTACATTGAAGTGGTCTCTATGCCCAATTGTGAGCAACAGGTCTCCCCCACCTTCTCCCACTTCACCAAATCATAGAGACGTGAAGTGTTTTTTTTACACAAACACACCCAGTGCCTCTTCTTCACAACCCTTATTTATGCTGCATAAATAAACCTCCAAGCACTGGTTTACATGGTGCGATGTCCTTGTGATGCCCTTAAGCCTTTCACACGGGGCTATTTTCCCGACATTATCGGTGCAGCACTGGGGGCAAAGGCGTAGTCACACAGAGGGTTCAATCAGTGCATTTTTATACTTTCAAACAGTGTTCGTAGAAGCTGCTGGATTGCATTTGTCTGAGCGTGTCTACCCCTAAATGCCTAGTCCTCTGTTCTCTTTCCTATTCCTTTCATATTGCAGTTTGATTGAAACCTTCTAACAACCAGAGTGTTTTCTTATGGAGTGTTCTGCCAACTTGATCCTTCAATAGAACTTCACGTTGAACATTGATTTTTCTCTTACAAATAGTTCTCTTTTTAAATAGATGCTGCAAAAAAACTCATCAGTTTTGGGATCAGGGCCACAATCATAAAAATAAAAAGATACAGCCTAGAGTAACTGTTGATCCTGAATGAGAATGTGTGTACTGCTTCCTTTCATTGCATGTGGGAAGATTGTGCTCCGAGTTAGTTTTTTGTGCGTTTTGTTTGTATGTGCGTTCTGGAAAAAAAAAAAAAAAAAAGTGAGTTAGGCTGAGGGGTGTTTTTGCATCGGTGTGAGTTGTCTTTGTTTGTACTCTCTTCATTCTCTTGCTCATTATCTTTGAATGTGCTGGTGTGGTGCTGCCACTGTCATTAGTGGGCTCCTGAGGCGCAGCAGTAGTTCCGCTCCAGATTAGTTTTCTTGTCTCTGCCAGCTCTGTGTCTGGCAGATAGCCTGGCACGGCACTGTCCAGCTCAGCTCAACACAGCTTGGCCCGACCCAGATGGTGGAAACTCTTTGCCACAACAACAACTTTGATTTTGCTGGCCTCTTCGTTATCAGTGTTAAACTTTTTGTTTCTTTTTTTTTTGGTTTGATGGTGAGTTTAGCAGAGCTCAGCCGTAGAGGACAGAATTTTTTGGTGAATAACTATTTTTTTCCCCATTTTTGACTAATAACACAGGCATTTAAACAGGGGTTTTAAACTCAAATAAGTTAAGGGCCACCACCCGCACTTTTATTTCACCAAAAGGTCGCATCAGCTTTCAATATCAAAGAAAAAAAACAGTTTCCCATTGATTCTGTGTAATACAACACTGAACTAGAAGTAGACTGTGGATCAGGGTTTGAGAAGTAGGATTTACCATAAAACGTGGAGAACAAATCTATAAAATAATATTAAAATTTCAACTTTCATGGTACCGCAAAATATTTTTCCCTGGGCCACAAATGGCCCACAGACCTTGGGTTTGAGACTCCTGCGTTAGAAAATTAAAGACCAACTGACAAAATTGTTAGTTTACAACTAGGCCACCACTGCCCCTAGGTTTAGGAACCAGACTGGGATCCAGAGGGTTCCAGGTTCAAATCCACCCCTTGCTAAGTTACCAGTGAGGTCCACTGAGCATGGGACCGTCCCCACTCACTGGTCCTTGGGCGCTCAGAGATGCCCACTGATCACTTTAATGGTCACGTTTTGTTGTGTGTGAATCACAATGTCACTATGACAAGGAGTTTGCTTCCCTTCCTTTCCTTTCTTTCTTCCTTCCTTTTTTTTTTACTTATTGTTAGAAATTATACTGTTCCAGTAAAAAGTTACCCTAACTCAGTGCAGCCATTGAGAGCTTGGAATTCTATGCCTCCAAGCAGTAAGTAAAGATTGCAGCATGTAAGTATTTCCCTTAATGCCATTCGTTCAGGTCTGCAGCAGCAGTACAAAGAATGCCAGGAGCTGCTGGTACTCTACCAGAAATACCTGTCTCAGCAACAGGCTAAGCTCAATGACACCATCGTCCAGCTAAGCCAGACACAAGTCCATAACAAGGTACAGTATCACATAGTAATTGCATATACTCTTGAACAGTCAATGTACACAATGTTTTTATATCCAATGTTGATGAGGGAAAACCTACAAATGCATCAGTACATTAGCACCTTTACATCAGCGTCTGTCCAGTACTATAAGACGCCTATGACAGAAGTACAGTGTAATCCAAACACTTTAAAGGTGACAGTCTTTATAAGTGAATATGTTTCTCTGGCTCCGTTCACTGTAAGGAACAATAAGCCAGCCACCCCATCACCCTGAGTTTCTCTGCTCTTCTACCTTCAAGAAATCCATCATTATTTCTTTGTCACACAACTGTTGGATGCCTTTTAAATAATAATAATATTAATAATGCATGCTATTTTGGAGCGACTTTTAAAGCACGCTGTACACGATAAACATAGAAAAAATACAACAAAGGCAAAATAAAATAATACAAGTATAAGGATGTAAACAGACGAGGAAGAGGGACGAGAGCAAAATTGAAGTCCCAGTGAATATGCAAGTTGGGACAGAAGGGTTTTGAGTCTGGATTTGAAGAAGGGGTAGAGAGTCAATATTGCAAATTTCTGGCAGGAGTGCATTCGAGAGTCGAGGGAGCAGAGCAACTGAAAGCTCTACTCCCGGGCAGAAGGGACAGCAGGGGGAGGATGAAAGTGCTGTAAATTATTGTAGTATTATGGTTAGATTTGCTGCAGTATTTTGGTTGAATTACTAATAGCGTACTCAATCGGTAAACCAGTATCGTCTTTTTTTTTTTTCCACAGACTCTCCAGGTGTCAAACGGTGATGTGGCCCACAGTAGTGCTTCTTCTACCAGAGCTAATGGTTTACTACACGATGGCTCATACCTCAGCTTTGCTCCGCAAGTCCATCAGACACAGGTTCGCACTAATGGGGCAGCACAGGCAGCAAGAACCCCCGGCTCAACGCCGTTTGTTAGCGAGACCAGACCGAGGGATGGATCCATCGAACAGCATGGGTTTCACAAAGAAGAGCACAGGGACCCGCACAGTGACGCCTGTTACAGATGTTACCACAGCGGTGGCCACCACAGCATCTACAAAACGAAGCAACAGCGCTGCCATAAAGGTTGTTGTGAAATAAAGGACCACTTCAGTGTCTCTGATGCCTCCAAACCAATCTACCCCGGAAGGTACGGCAGTTTCATGCAATCAAGAAACAGCAACACTTAGATCCGGAATGCATAACATACATGTGTTTACTCCCAGAGTGCAGAGTGGGGCTGCTGTCAGGTCAGATGGTACCCAGGCTCTGACCAGTCCACTGCTGGGCCATCAGGACTGGGAGGTGAAGAGGCATCAGTTGCTGATGCAAAAGATGCAGCTGGAGATGGAGAGGGAGAGGCTGCAGGCACGACTGGAGGAACAAGAAGAGAGGCTCAAAAGACAGAATCAGCAGCTACATCAGACACGCCTGGATAACAGCAGGTAGAACGCAACGGCTGTGTGCAAGAAAGAACTAAATGTTATAACCCTGTAGTTAACAGACCAAGCTCCTTTTCCTGCTGGGCTTTCATATGTTGCAGTACTGTGGGCTTATTGTGAAAACTAAATCTCTTCATACCTTAAGTACCATAGTGTATTGCAGTATATTTCACTCATGTATAATTCAGAGTCTTTATATCATGGAAAACATGGAAAAACGACAGAGTTTTTTTTTTTTTTTTCATTTTCCAGGTCTTCGAAAAGACATGGAAATATCTCCAAATGTACATGATAAAATGTAAATTTCCATGGTAAACTTTGGTGGTTATTGATAAAGTCATCAAGTCACTTGCAAATCCCATAGATACAGTCATGAAAAAAAAACAATTAGACCATTTCTTTCTTCAATTTCTCCACTTAATCTACATTAATCTGGACAAATATAATAACAACAAAAAAGGCTCATAATTAAGTTTAATTTCAGAGCTGATTTCTGGCCATTTTGCATGGTTTTATTGACAGTGACAGAAATCACTTCCGTTCCTACATCACTAGCAATAACATTGTACTGACAAATACAGTGCTTTTAGTCATTTCATTGTTTCCCCCAGGTGATAAACCTTTAGTGGAACAAGGCATTAAGATGAACAAGGAATTGAAGAAAACAGCAGAGTGGTCTAATCATTTTTTTCCATGACTCTAGATAGATAGATAGACAAATAGATAGATGGATAGATAGATAGATAGATGGATAGTAAGAAAGAACTTTATTATCTATCCCAGGATTTTGTATGTCTGGGTAATCATATTGAGATGAAGTACATTATTTTTTTGGTCTTGGAAATTCAGTAAAATGATTTGGACAAATCATGGAAAAATCAGTAGTTAAAAAGTGTAAGAACCCTATCATGAGTCAAATGTTATTGCCAGATTCTTGCTGATACACACTCCTTGTTTTGAGGTGCGGAAACAGCATTTAATAGATACAACTATACACAGTGCCATCTTGTGGCAGTGGATGATATAGGTACATTCGGAATATAAGTCTCGGGACCAGCGAGAGTTCAATAAAATCTGGCACTTTTGTCGCCATCTGAGTGTTTTTTTTTAATCTATATTTTCCTTCCACTTCAGGTCCCAGCAAGGTCCCTCTCAGGCAGAGCTCAGCCGCTCAAACATGAGGACTGGAGATCCACAGCTGGAGCAGCCCCCCTACCAAGATCTACCCTCCAGGTAACCTAAGTAGGAAGAAAGACCGACACTCCAACTGTTCAGTGCATGCACTTATGTATGTATGCATGCTTGTACTGATTATGCACCGACTTACGTAATGCGGAAAAAAAAAATGTTGCAGTGTGACTGAAGAGGTTCCTGCGTCTGTAGACAACAGTCGGCCCGCATGTGGTGAGTGACATTTTGTTCCGTTTCTAATAGTCTACACACGAAGCATTGTCTTTGCTTAGAACATTATATCTGAGGAGAATTTGATTGTCTTTGTTCCCATGGAAAACTTAACATTTGTAAGGATTTGTCAAGAGAATGGCTCTGGAGAGAGAAAAAAAAAAAGAATTCTCTCACTGCTTCTGATCCCTGCTGCAAATAAAATTTCCTTTTCAATTCTCAGTTGAGACGACTAAAAAGGACATCGCCACGTCCCCCCTGAAGACTCCAGCAAGCCTGAGTAAGCACAGAACCGCATCTGTGATCCCCAGGACCCCGGTTGCCAGGTAGATTATACATATATCATATATTCCTGAACCTCTTAACTTTTAATTTTAATTAAGGGAAGGGCATCCGCCATAAAACTCAAAGATGCGAGAAAACGAAATGATTTCCACACATGATCAGTCTGGGCCCAGGATAAAAGAAGACAAGAAGGTTTGGAGAAAAAGCTAGAGAAGCCAGATTGAGATGATTTGGACATGTTTTGAGGAGGGACAGTGGATATAGTGGTAGAAGAATGATCCTAGAAATGGAGCAAACAGGTAGGAGACAAAGAGGAGATTGATGGATGCAGTGAGGGAGGACATGGAGTTAGTCGGAGTTAGAGTTGAGGACAGGGTGAGATGAAAATTGTTGACTCGCTGTGGCAACTCCTGAAAAAAGGGACAAGCCAAAAGGAGAAGAAGAAGTGCATCAGTAAGACAGGTCGTGTCTACTGTATTTATTCATGATAAGCCAATTTAACTGCCAGGTTACATCAAAAATCAGCAATATAGCATCCATTTTGTATCGAGGTCAATGGGATGTGCAGCTTTGGTTTAGATTAACAGGTGGTTTTGCAACAAATGCTCAATATTTATTTTATCCGTTTAAACGGAAAGTTTGACTTTGAGGTTTAGTTTCCTCGAAGACTGCAGTTGTTGCTCTCTCAGAGGTTAAGTGATATCATTTCTTAGTCAAGCCAACTTTTGGAGCTGTGGAGAACTAAATGAAGCTCTTTCCTGGTCTACCTAGCACTATGGCCTGCCTGTCAGGAGACATGCTGCGTTCCATTAGTCGACCTAGCAGGAACCGTGCAGCAGGTGTAATTGAACAGACTCCTGAATGCACACACTGCCTTCCCTTCTCCCTCTGCCCCAGTAATGAGACAGGAAAAAAATGAGAGTGAGAGGAAGAGAAAGGGAGAGAGAGCATGCGAGAGGGAGATCTTAAATGTGCGTTTGAGGGTGAGTGAGGGGCAAAAGAATTGGATGAAGTGAGAAACAGGAAATGAAGAAAGTGAGAGCAGGTGGAGATGCTGGGGTATAAACTGAAATGGGAAGAAAGACATAAGAAATGAGAGAGGATTTAGAGGGAACAGTAATAAACGACATGGAACGATGATTGGGCTTTTTCCTGTGGGAATGACGAAAGAAACCGGAATCACAGGAGAGTAAAATCTGACTTGAGTCTCAAAAATGTGAAGGAAAAATAAAGTATACATGTTGGTATTTAGGACTTAGAAGAATGAATGTATTCAGAGGGTAAGTGCAAGAGAGAAATATCCGTGGAAATTCCAAAACTTTTGTTTTTCAGTAAAATGGCAACAAATGAGGCTTAAAAATAACGATTAGTCTTCGATTGCGCCTCGTTAAATAACAGTTCTGTGTACAATTGTTAATTAAGGTTATTGATCCTTGATTGCGTAGAAGGTACACACCATTCAAGCAGCGGAATCAGCAGTTTGTTCGTTCAAAAAAAAGCATGAAAAACAACTAAGCACATTAACATCCAGTGACCTCTTTAATCCTTTCATGAATCCTGTTCTAGTTAGTAATGAGACAGTTCCACTGTGCCCTCCTCATCACTGCAACACTCTTCCTGCCATCGCCCGCCTGCTATTGATTGGGTCGGAAATTGTCATGCGGCATAGACACGGTGGCCATTATAGGTTTGGCGTCTTACTGTTTAGAATGCAAATGAAAGAAGTAGCGGTCAGACACGGCCGTTGTTAGAGGGAGAGAGAGAGAGATACCTCAGGCCAAATAATAATAATAAAAAGCAACAGACCAATGGAGAAATCTTTAATTTTAGTACTTTTTTTTTGCAAATTTCCCTTGATATTATAGTGAAAAATATCAAGGGAACCTTGTCGTAACCTTGTCGTAATTTATTTTGATCCATTCTAACATACATATAAAACACGGTTTGAAATCTGGTTAGGCCATTGCAGAAGACTTTTGGTAGAATTTTCTTTGTATCTTTCAAAAAGTTTGTCCACGCCTTGCCTAGCATGATCACTTGTTTATCTAAATCAAAGTCCATCGCCCTGAAGTAGCTAGTACTGCAAGGTGGACACAGCCATCATCCACATAATACAAGTTGAGCACTTTCTGTATTGGCTTTTCAATGAAAAAAAAAACAAAAACTTTTGGGCAAACTAAGGCACGGGGCCCAGATGCGGCCCGTTGAACTTTTTGATGCGGCCGGCCAGCCTGGTCCAAATCAGATTAAAGAAAATATTGTTTTTTCCGTATTTCTGCTTTTTCTAAGTCAAATTTTTGGACAAATTTTTGTCCCCAAGTCAAAAAAAAAAAAAATATATATATATATATATTTTTTTTTTTCTACTGCAAACGCACCATTATTGTTAAAACAGAAAGTAGTGGAAATGTGGTGTTTCATGTTAAGAAGTAGAGTTACCGCAAAGAAAAAAATACTTCAAGCTTTGAAAATAATAATAATAATAAGTCAAAAGAATAATTTATTAAGAATAATAAATTTCGCAGCCGGATAATTGTGCGTGGTTATGAAACTCATGAATGAGCAGCAAAAGAAGACGAAGAGTGAATCATCCGTACGTGTCGATAAAACACACTCTTTAGTGGTGACTTCTGGGACATTTGTCTTGGGGAACTTTACAGAACTTTGTCAGCGCGTGTGCGGCTGTGCTGGAGATACAATTATGACAACTTATTAGAGAAACTCAGTACAAGAAAATAAAAGTCAAGCGCCTCTGAATAAT
This sequence comes from Paraplagusia blochii, assembly GCA_016785265.1. Classification (NCBI taxonomy): domain Eukaryota; kingdom Metazoa; phylum Chordata; class Actinopteri; order Pleuronectiformes; family Cynoglossidae; genus Paraplagusia; species Paraplagusia blochii. The sequence continues at coordinate 22,129 of JAFBJS010008588.1, forward strand.
GCACTGACATTCTCTGAGGCTCCATTCCATACCCAAAACTGTACCCCTCTACCTCTCGTGCGCCGCCACCCCTCCCCCACTGCGTGGTATATATTGTGACCGTCTGGTAAGTGATGCATTATTCATTACTAACGTGTCGTTTGCTGATGGATGGCTGTTTGAGGGCGCTGTCTGTTAAATAAATCAACAAATAAAAATGCAAATTCTCACATTTGGAAAGAAGGATCCCAGCCAATGTCCCTCCTCCACATTTTCTCCCTGCCTGTCTCTGCATCCACACAGTCGCTCTCACTCCCAGCCTCAGACACATCCGCCGCCGCCGCTCCTGCTGCTTTTGCCCGCCTCGCGCCTTCTCTATCTGCTTTGCATTTGACAGGCAGAAGACCAAATGAGGAAGACAGATTTACTTTCTTCAGGCCCAGTCTTCTTCTTTCATCACTTCTCATTCCTCGACAAACTTTTCTCCTCGTTCACTCCTTTCCCCCTCACGCTAATGCCAATGCAAACATGTTTCCAAAGCAGAATGTATACTTTATACGGCGTTGCAACCATGGCTCTGTGCCTGTAAAAAAAAAAAAAAAAAAAATCAATGTTGAAAAAAAACATCTGCACATCAAGGTCTGATTGGAAGCTGCACAAGTGTCCACACGCTGACTTCCCACCTGCATATCAACTTGAATATGGCAAAGTTCCTCCAAACCTGGGAGCTGTGCGCGATGGAAATCGATGCAGCTTTAATGTGCAGAGAATTATGTTAGCAACATAAGCGGACTGCGCTTTAAAGAATTCATGTTTTGTATCTGAAACGGCTGTTGTCGGCTGTGTATACACTGAATAATTTATCCAGCCGGGCAGACTGAGGGATTGAATCTCTATTAGCTTAATCTCCCCCGTTTTGGTTTATTTATTTCACTGCACATTCCCTCATTCCCATTCCAGGGTAGAACGCCTCGGTCCCTTTTCTCCTTTCTCACTTGCACCTACAAAGAACTGCTTTTCAGTCAGACGGTCTTACACTTTAACTAGTAACGACTGTGTACAGCTGTCACGTCCCCGTCAACAAGGTCTTGCAAATGTTTTTTTTTTTTTTCTTTTTTCTAAATAATACATTTTGAAGCTGTCCGTTGTAAGGAAAAGGCAGAAAAATGACAAACATCACCTTTTCTTTCCAGATCAGACTTCTCTTTAGTTGAATTGCTGGACATCTTGAGTCCTGTCTCTGACCATCACCAGAGTATTCCATCGCACCAAAAGTCAAAAGTGACACAAAGCAGACTTGCCCTCACCTCTCCAAAACCAGGGGGCAGACGCCTGCTCACCTCTGCGAGGCGTAGACCTCAGACAACTGAGCAGGACCTGGAGGAAAGCCAAATCCTAGAGGATATTTTTTTCATTTGCTGACTTGGAAGAAAAATCAAGGGAAAACACAAATCAAGCTCAACTCAACTCATTGTATTTTGGTCATAACTTTTCATAATATCCTTATTGTACTTTAAGTAATAAACTGGTCTGCCTTTGCACACTGTTTTTTATTGTAAGATTTTTAATAAAGATTTTTTTTTTATTTATTAAAAATTGGTTTCTTGGCTGTAATTAAAATCTGTGGAGACATCTGCAGCAAAAGAACTGGAATTCACTGAAATACAAAATGCAACATTACACCTATAAAATTGCATCATTAAACAGGGGTCTCAAACTCAAATAAGTTGAGGGCCACCACCCACACTATCATTTCACTGAAGGACCCTATTAGCTTTCAGTGTTTAATACAAAATAAATAAATTCTCATAGATTCTGTGTAATAAAACACTGAACCAGAAGAAGATTGTGTATCAGGGTTTTGAGAACTACAGGATTAACCATAAAATGTGGAGAACAAATCTATAAAATATTTTTTTTAAATTCAACATTCACATCCAGGTGGGGGGCCGCAAAATATCGCTCCACGGGTCACAAATGGCCCACGGGCCACGAGTTTGAGACCCCCTGGTATAGAATCCGCAAACAGTGTCTTCCCATTGAGTTGTTGGTGGAAAATGAAATGACGTGTAATGACACACAACACAGGACGCTCAATTCTAGACTGTGCTTTATTATTGGGCTAAGCTGAGACGCATCATTCATTTAAAATTACAAAAACAGTCCAGGGGGGACCAGAGAATGGTGCAGTCTGGAGAGTCGGGGGGGAAGGGGCCTAAAGCGCACTGCCCAATCAGAAGCTCAGCTCATCGAGACCCTGGCAAAGCTTAATAAGCGACATTCATTTCCCCTCCCTCCGTATGTGCTGAATTGGGAAAGAGATTTCCAGAATACTTTGAAAATCATATGGAGAAAAAACATGATTCCAGGAACACGACCGATCTCTGGATTATGAAACCGCGGACAAGAGCACTAGGAAAAATGAATTGATACTTTTTGATTTTAGATGACATGGTACATTTGATCATTTGATTTTGCTCTTGGTAGAGAACATCACTTCAAGATCAGAGCTCTGTCAAATAATTCACTGTTTTATTTATTGGGATGTGTGAAACCAAGAGTTGTTTTTTTGAAAGTTTTTGGGAAAGTTTCAGTTCCTCAACCAAGATCTTTTTCCCGCTTTTTTTGAATCCACATAGGTTACATGTAGGTAAGGCTGAAGGCTTGTTCTGTGGTCACTAGTAGTATAGTGACTAGAGCGGTGGTTCTCAACTGTTCTCACTCTGGGACCCACATTTTCTTGTGGTCACTAAGTCGCGACCCAACTCTCTAGCGACCAAAAATCGGCTTGTCTTTATATGCCCGTGCCTTTCAAAATAAGACATTTTCTAAAATAAAACACATGCTCAACAGCAGATTCACATTACTTAGCTGATTTTTTTTGACCAGCTGTTCACGACCCATTCAGACCAGGTACGCGAACCATTTTTGGGTCGGGACCCACCAGTTGAGAACCACTTGCCTAGAGAATTCCAGTCTCTTAAGTGATAGCGTATGATACGGGAAGCTAGAGCTCGGATCTTGAATCAAACAGATGACGAAAAAACGTCAATAAATAAATAAATAGATACATAAATAAATAAACAAAAATAAAACTGAATAGATAAATTAGCAATTAAAACAACTGACATCGCTTGGTCAATAGGAGCGTTTTCGCCGATATCAGAGAAGTGCTGGAGGCATGGCCCTGCAGACGGGAACAATGATCATCTGTGGACCACATCAGTGGCCCATGCATCTTTTATAAAAAACTATTTGGTCACGTACCAACTCATAAAAAAATAATGCCATGAAAACATGCATTTCATCTTCGACATGACTTATAAATAAATATCTAAACATATAGATAACTGAATAAAACCCATCAAAGTATTTTGTGTTTTTTTTTCTTTTTATAAAATACATGTGTCTAAGGTCTAACTGAGGTCAATGCTCTCCCTGACTGTATTCTGGATAAATGCCTTGGTCATGTCCTACAGTTTTACACCGTATCCTATCAACTACTTTTTTTTGTACCTGGGTTTAATGAGCATTATCATGTTTTCATTCATATATATATACATATGTATATGTATATATTTCTTTTTTTTTAAGTATTTAAAGTATTTTTTTTTTATCCAGTCCTTGTAGATAGAAGTAAAAGTCCTATAAAATATGCAAACCTTTTTACAGAGGAAACCAGAGCAAAAAAAGAAACAATTTACAGTATATTCATCGGTTTATGTATATATTTATATATTTATATATATATAATGTATATATAGAAATTAATATTCAAACCTCTGCTCTGTTTCTTGTCTTTTTAATTTTTTTTTTTTTTTTTCGGACCACTACGTGTTCAGCTTGTCTTATGTAAACTTGCAGCTTAAAGTTGGAGCACGTGAAGATGAGGTTGGCGACATTGTAGATCTGATCTTTGTTCTGCTTCCACCTTTCTCATCGCAGCGGATATGGAGACATATGGAACCACCCCTCCCTCACCCGGTCCGGGAATTGAACCACTGCTCGAGGGGACAACCCAGCGTGTCGGTGACAGATACCAGACGAAAGAAGTTTGGCTACGGTTGTTTTTAAAAGCTCAATTACAGCTGCGGTTGACGTTTCTAACCATCCCACCATAGACCAGGCGGTCACCTGGTTGAGCCTGCTACGCCAAACTTGGGCTGTTGGGGAAAACAGCACGCCAACCTACATTTCCTCGCATGCGATGCCGTCATCTCTAGGCCTCACTGGATTTGAAAGGTAAATGCTAAATAATTCAATCTGCGAAAAAGGTTAGACGCAGACGCTGGGGAATCGGTATAATGAGCAGTTTACAGGAAAACTAGTAACAGCACCCAACAGGAAGCATTGTCTTCCTAAGTGTCATATAGCCTTATAAATATTCATAGATATAAATATTCATTGAGTAATCTCCACCAGCTGAAAATGTGTTAAGCCCTGGGTCCAAGGAATCTCCGTGTGTTGACCTTTTGCAGGTGTGCAGTCGGCGTCCGCGCCGTTCTCGTCGGCTGTTGTGAGAGACTGTATGCTTAGACAATGTGAACCTGAACCTCCGTGCAGCCGCACCGGCAACGGGTGAATGGCTTTTCACACTTATTGCTTCATTTTTACAGTTTCGTCATGCTTTTATGTTCGTATTCAATCATGTGATGACACATAGCACAAGGCAATATAACGACCTGTGAAGACGAGATGCTTCATGTCAGAGTGCAGAGCGGTCGGTTTGACACCAAATGGGAAAAGTCCGCGCATTCTGCTCCCTCTGTTGCGCGCAGTGGGGAGCTGCCGCTTTCGTATTGTACCGTAATTCCTCAATGTTTCCTCGACTTTATGACCGTTAAAATCTAGCGTCAGGTAGGGCCGGATCGTCACTATTTGAGAACTCGGGCTAATTACCGAGATAAAGCCCGATCACAGAAGGTGCATCGACACATGTCCCTTAAGAAGCTGAATTTTCTTCATTTTTTCATCATCATAAAGTGTGGGTGCCGTTGCCCTGAAGTATTTTCCTACCCATAATATTTTCCTACCAGTGGATAAAATTTATAGCCATATCTGACATTTTTTCCTACCCATAATATTTTCCTACCTGTGGATAAAATTTATAGCCATATCTGAAGTTTTTTCCTACCCATAATATTTTCCTACCTGTGGAGAAAATGAATAGCCAAATCTAAAGTTTTTCCTTAGCCATAATATTTTCCTACCATCCGTTGTAAAGGTGGTAGCATATTTTTATAGATTTTAAACACCCATAAAACCTATCTTACACCTTTAAAAGAGGGGGTAGAAAAATATAATGGGTGACAGTAGTAAATTGACGCAACTCGAAGCCCTCGCTGGTGGCAAGGCCCGAGGCTGCTGCGCGTTTAGCGCATCCCGTTATTCCGGCCTTGACGTTAGGTCCATCTACAATTCTATCCAACAGCCAACATCAGTCGCACCCTTGACTTTTACCCTGGTTTCTACACCAGTCAATAATAAAAAAAAAAAATGCTAAAATATTACCTGTGCCGACAGGTAATCCTAATGCCCACTTTTATTTGACATGTATGAACGCGAATCTACGTCTGCCACTAAATGCGTTTTTTTTTTTTTTTTTTTAACCCCACCCTCCCTTTTCCCATGACAGTGTGAAGGACCAACGTGGGTCAGTTTGTCGGTTTGAAACATGCAGTGAAGCTTTCTACATAGCTAAGAAATGATATGGAACAGTTTTGACATCATAGTAGCGCATTGGCTGCTTGCAGGAGTGTGTTTTCAGTTGAGTTTTTTTTTTTTTTTTTTTTTCCATTTTTTCTACATAGCTAAGAAATGATATGGAACAGTTTTGACATCATAGTAGCGCATTGGCTGCTTGCAGGAGTGTGTTTTCAGTTGAGTTTTTTTTTTTTTTTCATTTCATTTTCCGATAGCACAGTGCTTGATGGCAGATTCTGCAGGTGACAAGGCACACCTCGACATGGTGACAGCCCCATACGCTACATGCACTTTACTTAATGCAAAAGAGAGAAAAGGGTTGTGAGACGTTTTCCTTTTGGTTCAAGTTTCAAAGAGAAGTTTGCGTGTGTGTGTGTGTGTGTGTGTGTGTTTGTTTGCGTGTCTCTCTATCTGTGTGTTTTTTTATGAATGCACAAGAGATATGTTTGGAATAGAGTCGAAGATATTTGTCCTTTATCTCTAAAAATCATTCAGCCTGATTCTCTTAAAGCCTGCTACTGTGATGTGGCTTTTTGCATCTTCACACAAATATTTACACCGTGTGTTTTTTCTCGCACATGTAATCTTTTTTTAGCGTTATATCGAGTGTCAGCATATAAGGTAATCAGATATAGGAATGCCTGCAGTTTTGGGAGCTGCCAGATTTTGCGATTCTTCCCAAGCAGAGCAATGTTTCAAACTCGTAGCTAAAATCTACAAAAAAAAACAAAAAACAAAAAAGAAATTACAGCTCAACGTAGTCGGTAGCCGCTCTATGTACAGACACACATATATAAAATATGTGCATTTAAATACATATATTTGTTTGTGATTATTATCTATTTATCCATATATATACCGTATATATATGAATACATTTGCTTGAATGCTTGTTATACATATACATGTACTGCAAATATAAACAAGTTCGTATATTTCAAACGCTTCCGATGTTACTCTATCTATGAGGTTAGGATGTCAAGTTAAAAAAGATAAGGCTGTGATACGGAGCAGCCCCTCCCATGCACTCGCCATCCCTCTTGTCACAAAGTGAGAAGAGGAAGAAAAGAAAAGAAAAAAAAAAAAAAAACCGTTTCGAGGAATTGTAAACTAGCGAAGTGAGAGACCTCATTTGGTCGAAATAGGTTGCCTGTATTCAAAAACACATCAGCAAGTACATCTATATATATATATATATATATGTATATATATATATATATATATATGTATATACACATGTACTGTTATGTGCAACTCTCCTCAGCCAGCGAGCACTGACTGAGAGAGTTGCAGTGGTCCAAGTATAATAGAGCTACAAGTCCTCAGCATTAAAAACGTTTGGTCTTTTGGTCCCTAAAACAACTAAGGAATGACAGGTAAGACTCCCTAGAGACCGTTGCTATGGCTCTCCTCGGCAACGGTATCCCCTGGAAACGGACAGGCACTCCAAGCTAAAGATGGCCATCCCAAATTGAAGCCAATTTCTTTTTTTTTTTCCTTTTTTTTTTTCGTTATCGTCCTGAAAACTTCATATTCCCTTTCTATAGCTCAGTGACAGGGAATTTCGTCCTTTCTCCATTGCAAGCCACACAAGATTGGTCTTCAAAAAGTCAGTTGCCCACAAACTCAAAGCATCACAGAAAGATCTCCTACGGCAATCCTCTATTCATAGTTTTTAAAAAGTTTTTTTTTTTTTTTTTTTTGTTCTTGTTGGGCTTCTCCTGAAAACTTCATATTCCCTTTCTATAGCTCAGTGACAGGGAATTTCGTCCTTTCTCATTGCAAGCCACACAAGATTGGTCTTCAAAAAGTCAGTTGCCCACAAACTCAAAGCATCACAGAAAGATCTCCTACGGCAATCCTCTATTCATAGTTTTTAAAAAGTTTTTTTTTTTTTTTTTTTTTGTTCTTGTTGGACTTCTGACATCCATGTTCCCTTTAAGTGTTCAGTAGGGATTGGTCGCTGAAAGTAGAGTTGATATCGGTTCTTTAACTTCTTTTCCCCCTCTTTTGTTCAAGTAAAAGTTTTCTGTGGTCCGTTAAAAGGTAGATGTCATTCAAGCAGGGTTTTGAAGGGGGAGAGAGGTGTGTATATGTGTGCAGAAGAAAAAGGTCCTGGGGCAAACCAGGCTGGTACAAATTCTCTCTCAGTTCCAAAGTTTGAGTACATCCAAAAAGGAGGTGTCCTTGACATGGTCATCGCTCTCTCTCTCTCTCTCCCCCACTCTCTCTGTCTCTCTCTCTCTCTCCCATCTGTTTCTGAAGCAGCCTCAGTGGTCCTGATGCTGGATCTGCATCGTAGCAAGTAGACAACATATGATTCAGCTCAACAAAACCTGCAAGGCAAAAACAGGGAAAACAGGTTTTTACTCTACTGCTTAGAATCAGTCAGACAGACTCTGTTTTTGAGTCTGAACTCTCCTAACTGAAATATCGTCAGTATTTTTTCACAGACGCTCAGACATCACAGGGGACGGAGTCGACTAACTTTGAAGATCAAATAACTCCTTTGACGGCTACCGTAGGGTTTATCTTTTAAAGTTTCCGTCAAACATCTCAAATGAATTAAATTGATGCTCCTAAATGAATTTGGTTGTTTTTTTCCAAGGAAGACTTCTAAAGGCTGTAGTTTTCCCAGGACTGCTTTTCAACTTTTCAGGTTTTTTCACTCACCAATGTTTCCTGGAGAGAGTACTGTTTGATAATCAGTGTTGGGCAAGTAACTTTAAAAAGTAACACATTACTTTACTAGTTACTGCTCTGAAAAAGTAACTAGA